>JBCEWB010553693.1:0-18583 GCA_039654565.1 Peronia peronii | reverse complement strand
CCCCCAAAAAAAAAAAAACAACATCACTCTGTCTTCCCTATTTGTTTGCTGCAGGTACGAGAATGAGAGCGAATCATATGAGCACAGCCTAGCTTACCACGCCATGGTCACTGTAGATAAAGCTCTCTACGTCATAGGCGGCTATACCACCGTCAAGTACCTCAACTCCGCCAAGAAGTTTGAGCCCTTGACCAAAACGTGGTCAGAGGTAAAAATATTGTTCTTTCTGTTCTGTCGATCTATTAGATTTAGGGTTGTTTATAATTGCTGTAATCGATCGATCAATCAATCAATCAATCAATCAGACAAGAAAGCAAAGCATGCAAGCAAGCAATCGAGTAATCAATCGAACAATCAATCGATCAATCAATTTATTTGTTGCCCGATCGATCAATCCCAATGTTAATTGATCTGTTAACATACTGATCAATCAATCAACCGAAACATGGACTTATAGATCTGACCGATCATCGGCTCCCTGTCAAACATGAGGCCAAATTTCTGGGTGTGATGTTTGATCGAAAACTGATTTTCATTCCCCATATCAATCATCTGAGAACTGCTTCCTCGAAAGCACTCAACATACTTAAGGCGGTATCAGGTGCGGAATGGGATGCTGATACAGACTCCATGCTGCACCTGTACCGTTCTCTTGTTCGTTCTAAACTAGACTACGGTAGCATTGTCTACGGCTCGGCCAAGCAATGCTACCTCAAAAAATACTATCCACCACCAAGGCCTCAGACTATTCCTATGGGCATATCGCACGTCCCCAGTGGAGAGTCTATACGTAACGGCCACATGGACCCTTTCCCCGAGACAGACGGGACAAACCGTCTCTTCAGTACAGAGTCAGAATGTTATCATACCCAGAAAACCCAACCTACGAACATATCTTCGAACCCAGCTTTGTGGACATGTTCGAGATATCTCCCGGGGCTCCCACTTTTGGCGACCGCTTTCAGTCTTTGCTAGCGGAGACTGGGATCGGACGGGATGAGGTGAGATTTAACCCATTTTGCAAGCGTCCCGCCGCAACGGATCCAAAGACCACGCGTGATATTTGACTTAGCGGCGGGAACTACACGAGACATCCCCAACTCAAGGAGGTCTTTGAACGGATGCTTGCAAGGGTGATATCTGATCACCCTGACTCCAAGCATTTGTTCACAGACGGACCCAAGGACAACAAAGCCGTCGGTGCCGGTTCATTCTCTGTCCTGGCAAACACATGCTGTGACCTCAACCAAAAAATTCTCTATCTTCACGGCTGAGGCTAAAGTCATCGATATGGCTCTAGACATCATAAGTAGGTCCACGCAGAACAATTTTCTGATCTTTTCAAACTCACTGTCCCTACTCCAGGCCTTGAATAACCCCACTTTTAGGGATGATAGAGTATAGAAACTCACCTCCAGCAACGCCTTCAAAGTCTATTCAGCAGGGGATGGCGTGGGTTCGCGTTCTGCTGAGTACCGAGTCACGTGGGCATTGCAGGAAATGAGGCAGCAGATTCCATCGCCAAGATCGGCCTGATTTTAGATCCCCTGTATGAAGGAGCCCCTCATCTGGATCTCAGGATCATCAACGAATACATCAAATTGTGATGGCAACAGCGATGGAATCAACAGACTGCAAACAGTTTACTCTATCCAATCAGACCTCGGACCTTGGCCAGGGTTTGCTCAGCCGCGAAGACGAGACCAGATGGTCCTCAACCGCCTGCGTCTGGGTCACTCTCACCTCACTCACTCTTTTCTTCTCAGAAGAGAAACTCCCCCACAGTGTGTGGCCTGTGACTGTCAACTGACAGTCGCACACATACTAATCGATTGCGCCGACTTCAGAGACGCTCGAGAAGCCAACTTCTCGAGTCGCTCTCTGAAGGAGCTATTTGACAAAACAAAGCTGCAAGCCATCTTGAGCTTTTTAAGCCAGGTTGGTCTGTATGACAAATTGTAACATCATAACCATATAACTTGACAGACATGAAGTGATCCCCCGGGACGCGGCATATTTACTTACATTCGTCTTTGTAGCTTGCTCTACAATATTTGATTATCCAAATTTATATACACTTTTTAATATGCCTTTCATGGCTTGTAATACACATCATCCGTACAGCGTTGTATTTTATATATAGATATACTTTGACCAGTTTTCTGAAGTGTAAACGTAGTCCCTGTGTTCGGCACAATATAGCCGTAATCGTGCTGATGTGCCATTAAACCCCATTATAACAACAAGAACAACAACAGATCGATCAGACATAACGATCAGTTTATAAAGAAATCAACCAACTAATCAATCAATTATTTAATCAGCCTGTCAGTCCGTCCCATTGAATGTGATTAGTCAATTTATCAGTTTGTTAGTCTGTAAGTCAGCCAACCAATCATCAATTAGTCAATCAATTCCATTTTTTATCTCCTCTCCTCTCCCCCCGGCATGCACCCTCCTTCCCCCCTCCCATCCCACTTCCCTCAGATCGCCCCCATGCACAGTAGCCGGTGTTATGTCTGTGCTGCCGAGCTAGAAGGCCTTATCTACGCTTGTGGCGGCTTTGACGGGACCAACAGGCACAGCTCAGTGGAGAGATACTGTCCCGTCAAGAACCAGTGGCAGCTGGTCAGTGACATGACCAGTGTCCGCAGTGATGCCGGGGCCTGTGGGGTGGATGGTGAGTCCTGAGGACTTTCAGCATGATGTGTTTTCAGCTTCCGTTTCTATACGTTTCTAGCGCATAAAATGTTGATAACTGACAATGTGGAAGGGAAGAAAAAATACTGTGACAACTGTTATAACAGCGCCATTTTTTGTTTTGGCCAATTAAGTTGATGCTCCCCTCTGGTTTTTCCTTCTAGTTCTACACTCTTTCCACTTACACAACATACGCTTCTTCTGATATAAATTTAGCCTATACACATTTCTAACCCGTCTGTGTTTTCTACCGTACTAAGCGCAATATAGTCCAGATTGTACTGATGCGTCGTTAAATCCCAACATAAATCCAAATAAAAATCAAAGCAAACCACACAGTAAACTAAATACAGGTATCTACAGTTTTGTTGTTGTTTGTGTTTTGTTTTTAGGTTGATAATGGTTCATTTTACGCTGTTTGATACCCCTCGTCATATACATCTTTTGATAGGCCTTTATATACACAAAGTAATAAGTGCTTTCTACTGTATTGGATGCAGTATAGCTGTGATCGTGCCTGAAATCAAATCCCAAACTGCCAAATCCACCCTACCTTCTCTCAGAGATAAACAACAACCACACACACATACAAACACACACAAAATCTAAACATTAGCACCTGTACTAGATCTATTCTACTTTTCTTTGTTCCCCTTCCCCTTGCCCCACCCCAGGGCGACTGTACGTGGCGGGCGGGTTCAGTGGGACAGAGTGTCTGAACACGGCCGAGAGCTATGACCCCCAGATCAACCAATGGACTCTCCTGACGCCCATGGGTTGTCAGCGCAGCGGCGTGACCGTGGTCTCCTTCCAGCACGCCGTCTACGCCATAGGCGGATTCAACGGCTCCGTCAGGTTGGATGAAGGTGCTCCTTCACACTCGCCTACGACTGTTAAAACCGTTTTATTATTATCAGTATTATTACCATTTTCCTCTTTTTATCCATTCCATTTTTTACCTATACGAGCGTAGCTGGTAGTATTATCCTATCTTTGTTTTCATATTATGCCCTCTCCATTGTTAGATTACATGAAACATTGACATTGACATTCCAATGCTTTAAGCTTATTATTATACTCTTTGAGATATCTTTTCTTTCTCACTTCGTCCCAAATCTCGCTTCCTCTTTGCTTCATCTCTCAGTCATACACTCATATATACACACGGAAACTCACAATATTACTTTACATGAAAATTCAGTTACTTATACATACCCGCAATTACAACATATCCAGTCTTTTTCCTACTAGTGGAGAAGTACTATCCGGAGCGGGGGGCGTGGTTTCCTGTCAAAGAAATGTTGAAGGGGCGGAGCAACTTTGCCGCTGCTGTCATAGAGAACAGAATCTTCGTGGTGGGCGGATACGACGGTAAGGATTGCCAAATATTCATGTTAATCAAACAAAAAGGAGTGATCTTAACTGAAAACAGAGATTTTACCCAACTTAGTTTAATCAGATTAGATATACAACATATTAAGATATTTAATTAAAGTTGTGAAATTTCGAGAAATTAAACTGACACTGTATGGCCAATACAATAGTTTTGGTCATTTTCCTTCTGTTTATTATTATTATTATTATTGGTATTTATTTTTAACCTTATCATTATTATTATTACATGTATTATTGTTGTTGTTGTTGTTATTATTATTATTATTATTATTATTTTACGCTGACTTTCAATTTTGAAATCCCCAAATCCTCACAAATTTATATATAGTATGAACACCTGATTTTTAAGCTGAAGTCAAGAACATAATACATGTATACACATTGCACAATTGAGTTTTTTTTTGTTTTTTTTTTTAAAGTGCTTTGACCTTGTTACCGGTAATGTTAAAAGTGCATCAACTATGACATGCGTTCTTAATCCCCACTTTACCTCCCTCCTACCTCCAAAACCTCTTATCCCTGTCGACCCCTGCGGTGACAGGTTCAGGTACGACAGGTCACGTGGAGTTCTATGAGAGTGAGAAGGATGAGTGGACGGAGGCAGACAGCCTGCGTGTGGGGCGGAGCGCGGCCAGCGCCTGCACGGTGAAGGGATTGGACAACATCCAGGACTACACTTTCTACGGCAAGGAGGCGCGGCTTGTGGCTCAGGCTGACGATTTTGATTGGCAGGTGAACTACACATTATGGGTTGGCCCTGACTATTGGCTATATTAATTTTGGACGAAATGTGTTTGCAATGATCAAGGCTATTGCACACAGCTGGTCAAAATAGTCCCAATGGTAAATTGCTGGCAGATGGTCAGAATAGTCCCAATAATCTATCGGGTATCAGATGATCTTAAAATTGTAACGAAATGTTTCAGGGTACTTGAAAAAAACAAAACAAAACACACAAAAAATAAAACTATACCTCATCTAACTCTTATCATAACCCTAACCCTAGATCTAACCCTAACCTTAAATCTAAACCTAGTCATAACACTCCAAAAGCCCCTTGGCCTGGTGTGGAACTTCTCCCTCTTGGAGTCTAGAATCTAGAGTTAGAATAGTACAAGGTCTAAGCAATG
This sequence comes from Peronia peronii, assembly GCA_039654565.1. NCBI lineage: Eukaryota > Metazoa > Mollusca > Gastropoda > Systellommatophora > Onchidiidae > Peronia > Peronia peronii. Next base: position 13,358 of record JBCEWB010553693.1, on the reverse strand, counting down.
TCCCAATCAAAATCAAATGCTGCAGTTTGACTGGTCGAAAAGGAAAACCTAGTTGCAATAAACCGCTGAGTGTGCATGTATTTGCACCCCTTGGTCACAATAGTCAGTGCCAAAAGATAAATATTATATTGAATATGGAGTCTTCGTTTATCCAAAATAAGGTAAATCAAAAGATGATGCTGTTGAGATGAAGATGATGGATGAACAAGGTGAAGATGATGGATTAAACTCAAATGACTACCAAATTATTATTCCTGTTCTTCACAGATAAGGGACAGTTGGGTGTAGCGTGGCAAGAAATGTAGAGTGAATTGTTTGGGGGTGGGGTCTTTGTGTGTGTGTGTGGGGGGGGGGGGGAAGAGGATATTGAGAAAGCCATAACACTGTTGTCGTGTTTTTGATAAGCTTACATGGTGTAGCTTACATGCATGTACACACCTATTTCAAGTCTTATGGATGTATTCAGAATGCCGTACCCGGTAAACGTAATATGCTAACAATGCATGCATGCTCCTTCCCCAGAATTCTCCCTTCATTTGCACGTCCAGACAAACCAGAAGTTGGGGCATCAACTCACGCGCACGCAGCAAACGTCCATCTTAGCACACGTGACTGGCTGGTTTCTGATTGGTTGTTTGGACAGTCTGACCTACATTAGCTTGTATTAACCCAGATATGAATCTTTTCAAGATAATCTAAAATACACTACACTGAGCTGCTGAGGAAACAGAATTGTATTTCATGACCAGATGTTTATTCTGTTCCTTCAAGAATCCTGTGCCCCAATGGTGCCAGGTGAGATCTCCAATATCGTCTTCAGAACTGTCGAAATTGTCGGATCTATACTTGCTATCTGAAGTGGCCCCGTCGAAACTGACCCTTTAGTAGTAAGAAGGAAAACACACGATTGGAGTGGTGCATGAGGAAAAAAATCTGAGCTGAAATTGATCTCAGACAAGGCCTTTTAGTACGTGTACTGAGCACTCAGAAACGGAGCAATCGTTGAACTTGTCCCAAACATGGCAGGGTGGTTCCATTAATTGATAAACATTATTATGCATAGCAACCGATATGCTCTGAAACTTTAACACGGCACGGTCACAACGTTACTGTCCAAGTCAGTTTTAGTGTTTATCAGAAATCTCAAGAAAATCATTTTGTGTGAGTCAGATAATAAGCTTATGTCGCTTAGGTGAAGTGAAAAAAAAAAAAAAAAAGAAAATCCATCCTTTTCGCACTTTCTATTGGAATTGAGCTTTAGCATTTATTATTATTTTTAGCAAATGATGAAAGATCCTCCTGCATTGCATAGTGTTGTCAACTCAAAATTTTATAAAAGTGACTTGTGTTATGACCGTGACGTTTCATTTCTTTGATAGTCATGGAAAAGGAAAGGATTTTATAGCATGACAGTGAAAAGAATAATGTCAACCTGTAGTTTTCATCTGTGTCTGATCGTGCACTTACCTGCCTGTTAGCGTGTGTGCCAGGTGGGTGTGAGACGGCAACTTTAACTTAACTATATGCTTTGACAATTTTGCCTTTTTCTTCTGAATGATAGCATTGAACATAATTAGGCAGTTACAAAGATGATACGATAATTCACTAATCTGTGCAATAGCGTGAATCAGACTGAGTGAGCCAGCGGGGATATGGGCGTGAATGGAACACGAGGGTGAGCTAGATGAGACGGGTGCTGAATTGTCTGAGTGAGTGATAAGCAGGAGTGAATGAGATCTGAACACATGTTATGCATGCATGTTGAGGATGAAACGCCAGATTGTCATGTTTACAAAACTGCCGTTTTGAGGAAGACGCTTTTGAAATCTGGGTAAGAGCAGTGAATCCACCGTCGAGATAACCGCCTCCAGGTGGTTGAAAGACGTATATAGACCATAACCGTAAGAGCTGTGAAATCAGGAACACGACGGTGGAGAAAATGTTATAAATTTTTAGTGATGTTTTGGTACCTTTGCTTGAACTTAAGACAGATGTGAAACGTAGGGAAAGGTACCATTGGGAGGCACTATCGATTACGACCCAAATCCCCAATTCTTGGAGATATTACATTTCTTACTTTAAATCTATATATTATATAGTTGGTCAGAGTGGCAGTGTGATCGCGCACGCGCGCTCGCGCGCGTATGTGTGTGTGTGTGTGTGTGTCCGTGAGTATGCACAAGTATTGGTAGGGCCGAGTGCGTCTCGTATAGATAATGCCTACTAAGACATGAGGTTAGTGTATGTATTCCTATAAAAGCTGAGAGACAATAAAATATACTGTATATTGAAATGACATAACACGACTTGGTGATGTCACATGGTTTGTCGCACTTGTATGAATTGAATGATTTTCTGTAAAAGCCCAGGGCCCCCAGTCACACATTCTCTCTGTCTCTCTCATACAGTCACACACACATTCATATACATTATGTGCACACACTAAGAGAGAAACTGTGCAATGAGCGAGGAAGAAAGAAGAAAAGAAAGGGAAAGGAAAGAGAGACAAAAAAAGAAGAGAGAGAGAAATTGAAAAAAAAAGAGACAGAAAGAAATGACTGACACAGAGAGACCAAGATAGAACGAGAAAAAAAGACAATTAAAAAAAAAACCCAAATGAAAAAAACAACAAAACAAAACGAAACAAAACCAAACTAAAGAAAACCAATATAATTTATATCCACGGCGTTTATTATTCGGCATAAGACAAAATCACAAGACCAAAAACAAAAAAGGAACAAACAAAAACCGTTGTTTATGCAGAAAAATCAATAAATAAACGATCAATAATAATAATAAGTGTCTAGCCCCGACTGACCCCAAAGGTCATCTAGCCGACAAAACAAGGCACACAAGTTGAGGGAAGAAAGATGGCGGGAGACACGTGGAAGAGAAGAATTAATTCATTAACGAAACAAAACATTTTTCATAATGTCCTTGTGGACAACACAGCATACACAGTACATTCATGCATCATCGATCTGTGTGCATACCTTTCAATTAAAACAACTTTATTAAGCGTTCACAATCTTATGCTCAACTAAAAAAAAAAAAAAAAATTCAAAAATTTAAATGCAAGCCAACATTGCATCTGACATCCATTTAACCACCTGACATACACATAAATTAATGTATATCAACTTATCTACAGGTATATTATGTATATTTATGCATACAGTTCTACTAAAACAAAGAAACAAACAGACAAACAAGTGAGCATTTATAATTTTCTGATGAAATTTTAAAAAAAGAAGACAAAGCTTTTCTAACCCTACTGTTCAAGTTCACTCTACTTTCGCTGTTAAACGAATGAATTCCATCACAAGGCTTTTTGTGCCCTATAATATAATCTCTTTGCATCAAGCACATACATAATAATATATGGACAAACATAAAGAAGATCAGCCGCCTGAATATACAAGAAATGGTGCACAGGAGTCTGGGCCACAAAATTTGGCACAGGATAGTCGTGGGTCTGTATTGTGGCTGCTAACGAACATGGATGATGATGATACTGACAGGTGACAGGTCGTGAAGCTTCGATTTGTACTGTAAACCTAGTGAGTTTAATTCACTGCTAATTCATGTCCAACTGTCAGCTGTCCTAGTGTTTCTAATCAACAAAAACTGAAGAAGAAAAAAGGGACAATGAACTGTATGATGGTGACTCTGTTGTTGACATTACTGGATTTGTGAAGTCAGAGGGCCCTTCATTTCACTGATGTCTAATGCACTGATGGTTAAAAACCGAGGACTGTTTTGATATGGATCCTGCCTTGCACAAGATAACAATTACATTGAAGTTCCACTAATCAATCTGTCACCCCCCCCCTTCCTCCCCCTTCCTTCTCCAACACATATAAAAACTGTATCAAATAGACAAACTGCTTGACCAGTTGTGCCCTCTGTCCACCCTCTACGGACTGTATATGTGCTATAGTTGGTTGGCAGGTGACAAATACCTTACTTAATTTATGGCATTACTTCTTATTAGAGCCTCAATGCAGACTATAAACTACTTCAAACCTCTGTACAGAAGGAAGAAAAAACATAGTAGAAGTAGTATATTACCATGATGATAACACAGAGAAAACTCAACATACTCATTTTGTCTGAATCAAAGGTGTGATTTAGGCAAAATAAAATAGATCTCCAACTTTGGCCTATTTCTTATTGGAGATGGGCTTTAGGAATTTTTCATTTTTTTTTTTTTTACACCCAGTGCTGTTCACATGAATGGCACAAGAAATTTAATTCAAAACCAAAAAAAGGAAGTGGGCAATTGTGTTCTTACTGGGACAATATGTCCCGCGGTCAATCAGAATGAGTAATAAGTCGCTGGACTTCAAAGGAAAATCTTGGATTGAATGTGATGAAGAGATCTGATATTGATGTTTCTATACTGCTGAAATTGAAAGAACATTCGTCTTTGAATAAGGAGATACATATTGTTGTTAGGGGCAGACTATAGGTATATCAGGATGTTGTGAGGTCAATATATAGACTTATATGCCAAACTGTTCATTTGTGCCCATTTTCTCTGATGTTAGCCAGTCCTGACGACTCATCAATCGTCTCTTCAATTTGCAGCATCTCTGGCTACAGTCAAAATAGCTCAAAGCTTTTTTCACCCTATGAAAGTGTATGAATTAAAGTTTTAGGTGATTGTAATAACTCACTTGAGTAGAAAATTGACATGTGACTTATTTTGATTGGCTGCCAGACATAGTACATACATACAATGCATTGCTTTCATAAGTTTTAAAGACATTGTTTCTCAAACTCACTGAAGGAAAAATTCATTAAACAAAACTTCAGCTATCACAATGCAAATGTCCTATCTAATTTCCGCATGGATTATCAGTCTCTAAATTCTAAAACCTAAACATCTATCGTTCTGAGACATACAGTATTTGTAAACATACGTATCTCAGTACATACACCAAACAATAATAAAAACCATCACATGTACGGCAGCAGTAAATAATTGCGACCACAGCTTATTCAAAATGAACAGCAGAAGACAAATGTGTACAACAATACATGAACAATAAGTACAGTTACTGGGAATCCATCCCCCCACACACAGCCGACAGATCAGCTTGGTGGGTGGGTGGGGATGGAGGAACTGGGCCGCCTGGACTGTACACAGCAGTCAGGTCTGGCTACAGTAATTTATTACAAACACACTGTACAGTTTTGACTGATTAATGATAATATCTCACAACATTGATAGAAGTAATCAGAATCTCAAACAAGCAATACAACACACATCACAAGGATTCATTGTTACACAGAATTATGCCATCTTCTTCATTATATCACACAGTGCATCTGTTCTGTACCAGAAATGTACATGTCATATGTACAGTTTAAACAATCCAATACATAAACATATAAACATACATACAAGCCAACAAACAAGAAACAGTTTCTTCTGGCAACCCAGAATGTGTAACTTTCTGGTACATTTTTGACACTCAAGTCTCCAGAGTTGACTAATCAAAACAAACAATGTCTTATCAAATTCTAAGTATCTATGCACTCCCATACACCCAAAATTTTTGTACAGCAGTTCATCATATGATCTTTTCCTCATTACACACTTGAGAGCTTGCAAACTTACACACATTAGTCACACAATGTCAGAACAGCAGTCAATATCAGACACTTTCGACATCTGACGGCTCACACATATCACAAACAAAACAATAAGCCAAAATCTTGCTTGTAAATATATCTCGTGCTCTGCAGAAACCCAAGAGATGGTGAAAACGGTCAATATCATTTGAAGCGACATTTGAAGACAATACAGATTTATGGGAATGAAATAGAGCAAATTCCCTGCTTTAATCTGATTTTTGAAAGATTGAAACGTGGCCAAAGCTGCTTCAGAGGAGAAGAGCCTTCAGAGCTTTATTCTGATCTAATTGTTCTTCACCATCTGGTAGATCTCTCCAGAGCACCAGACGCACAAGTATCTAGTGAACTCATATCATCAGTGTCACAAGAGAACTCCACATTCTAAAAATAGAGGTTCCTATGCTGGAGTTCATTTTATCCATTTTTGCATAAAAATTATTCTAAAAATTCTATATACCAATGATACAAGACTATACTCTCAGGTTTTAACTTCCTTTTGCACATAGATTACTGAACATGCAAACTTTGAATCACTTTTCTTTTTTTTTTTGCTCCTCTGTTGAAAATGCTTATACAGAGAGATATAAGTGTTTTTCTTGCAACATAGTTGATATGTCTACACAAACATCTGACAAAACCTGTGCAGACTGTTAATATCTAACCACATGACAATAATCCATTTGTAATCAATCACTGACTATCAAGCTCATTTACTGTAAACATCTGAAAGATTAATTCACTTAGCCATAAACATCCTCTGAAACTTGCATAATTGATACATAGGACATATTTGGGTGTTTACCAATAATTCTGAAAACACCACAAACCCACAAAGGAAGACAGCACCACAGCCAATACAACAAATCACTAGTAATATGCCCTCCATATGCCCTAAACTAGCAGAGGGACAATCCTCCATCTCTGGCTTGATGGCAGCAAAAGTGGGAAGCGAAGAAAGGACAGCCATTGACTCATTCACTCCCATCAGCTGTTGGTAGCTTCGGACCAACTTCAAAATAAATCCTACCACAGAGTTTAAATGCTTTTTTCACATTTGAATAGCCCAACTCCATTCCCTATGAAGAATTGTCAATTTTCAACAATGTAACCACAACTGAGAATCTGCCTGTGGTTCCAACAGTCATGGATATGTGGTGGAAAATTAAACAAGTTCTCAAGTTATGGCTTTGTTATATGTCCTGGTAAACCAGGGATTGAATCACTTAAGAAATGATCTTTCGGGAAAGGATATTTTACTAACTGGATAATAAAAACATGGGGAAGACAAAGACATGACACTGAAAATGAGATGACATGACATGCACAGACATACAGAAGACAAATCTGAGATGACAAGATGAAACTACGATGACAAAATAATATCATGCATGTCGTCATCAACATATGCATCCACCGATGATTGGTTGCTAGTTCAGATGGAAAACTTGTCATCACTATCTAAGGCATGGACTAACCAACTGACAAAACTCACATTTCTAAAGATCAACTTTATCACCAAATAAAACAAAAATTAAAATTAATGCTGACCAGTTAATATAATAATAAATACAATGCTAAAATTAATGAATGCTTCATAAGGTTAAGAAATCACAGGATACAACTGACTCAGACTTACAAAAATAACTACTTATTTCACATTTTCAGTACAATGGATTCAGATCTCTATCCAAGCCTGCATACATGTCTGATGTCATTAACATGTTATTTGCCGATGATCAAAGACACCATATGTAATAACATAAATACAACCTATATCTTTCTGTGTCTTTATGTTTTGAATTATATATATAGCGGCTGTTGAATATAAAGGCAGTACAGGATGATATCAGTCAGAAAACACATTGTTTTTTTCTCCTTGATGTTCAAAATGGAAAGTTGTCAGGAAAAGTGAGTCGCCATACATTTTTCAAAGGAATGGGGAGAGTTGCCCTTTTTTCAACTATACTGCTATACAATCTTTGGCACAGTGTTGAGTACTTATCTCAATAAATCATCACTGCCAACTGAGGAATTCATTCCACAACAATGATTTCCTCTGAATCTCTCTGTACACTAGCAAACGGTACATCAAGCACAATGCTATCACTGACAACTGTTCAGTTCACTAAGGTTTCATTTCCTTTCTGCACTCGATAAAGCAGCTACCACAGATTATCTATGATAACCAAAGTGGTCTGAGTAATGAGATGATTATGTCAGAATCTTGAATCTTCTTTTCACACAGTACAAGATGCAGTTAATCATCTAAAGCCAGTGTGTCACAACTTTTCATGCACATCTTATTTCCTTGATCACTCACTACCAGAGCTAAATACATCTTTTGTATACTAATATGACACCTCCTACATACAATGTTTGTTCCTGCTAAATAACTTCATTCAGTATTCTGTGTTGATACAAGAAGTCATAAAACATTCACACACTGACTAGAAATTAACGAGACCAAAATTCTCGTTCCTGCCCTAATCAGAATCTTGTAATCTCTTTGTTAAGAAAAGATAGAACATAGAGCTATAGACATATAATATAAATGCACACCAAGAAGGGCTATCAATGTGATGATGATAGCTTCCCACCATGACAATAATGGCTGTAACGAATAAAAAAAAAGAAAAAAAGAACAGAAGTGACATAAGAACAAGTAAACATTTCCAAGTAATTGAAGACCACACACAATGCTCAAGGACTACAATGACATGAGGATCAATGATATATCACACATTTGTGGAAACAAAAACATCGCACACATATTGCCGACTATATACAGACAATTATCAACCTGTTCCTACAAACATTAAATCCTGTGAACTATCAAAGTGCTGATCTGACAAAAGTTTTGCCCATCATACTCTAATACTTGAATTCCATGCCAAATGGTAAACGGCCCAGTGACAAAGTGCTCATCTCCATCACTTTCAGACAAAATATTCCTGTCATTTCTTGAACATGAACAATTCTCATTATAAAAACTCTGACAATTCAGCATTTTCTACTGACATGGAACTACAGATGGAGGCCAAAAAAAAAAAAGAAGAAGTGTGCAGATTTGGGAATGAAAGAAAAGAGAACATCTACAACTGCAACGGATGAAGAAGATTAGTGCACAACTAGTCAAGAGGCCACTGATGCACTCAGATGGAGTTAAGGTTAAATAGAGGAAGAAAACTGACATTTTTAAGTTTAGCAGGATCTCATGAATTTTGAAATGTAGTGCAAACCTAAGAATCTTCTCTCAGATCCTGTTTAAGTCTAATCACTTTCTGTCCACATTCAGTCACACAAGTTTTTCCCACATGTCACCTTAACATTATATAATCTCATTGGCATTCTGATATAAAATACAACATTTCAACAGCATACCACCCACAGTTCAGAAATGCTTTATATCACAATACTATGCCATATTCATCTGGTCTACAACGGACTCTTTTGGAATTTCCACATGGCAATGAGATTTGCTACATAGCAGAAATCAACAAAGGCACAAAACCACTTGTCTGTTCAACTGAGATGCATCAGAAGTTAATTAGTGTATCCTCTTACCTTGTTTGACATTGTTGTTACACTGTTGAGCTGCAATGACCTACATTGTACGAATTGTTGACAACACAATGTGTCCCACTGTGTAAACAAAGGAGTAGGATGTCTCTGCCAATGACAGCTCACAAAGAGATTCCGAACGAGTCCATTATCTTCTGTGGATACATCACACTGAGCTCTGGCTAAGTATTAGTTTCCCTTTTTAAGTTTATTCTGATAACGCAGAAAAGCAAATGCTTGCACTTGTAAAATAATACTGATAGTGATAATGATCTGGTATGAATTGTCTCCTACATATAGGAATCACTTTCATTTTGATGTTGTATTGTCTGACTGTTGTTCACAATGAACAAAATGGGAAATATGAACTTTCTCACTTACAACTGCCTTTTTTTGATATAAAAAAAGAAATGCATGATAAGTGACTAAAATAATAGACATCTGTCCTATATAAAAAAAAAAAAATGTATCTCATGCACAAAAATATACACAGTCATCTGTAGCCACTTCTGAGCTGAAGTCTCACAGACACTGAACTGGAACAAAAAGCGTACATATTGAATGACATGGACAAATGCACACATTATACAGATATATCCCTATCATGGCTTTCTGGATCACATAATCTTCTGATAAAGACAGCAGCGAAATAGCCTGAGACGTAAGCTACTCCTAAAAGGCATTGTCTGATAAAAGAAATTTTCACATCTGAACATTCATTAGCTGTTGGGAATTGGCCATCGACAATCACAATGTCATAAGATCACATTTGTGTGTTTCAAACAAACACATTCTTCACCAACACAATCCTTCTCATCATCACTACCATTTTACATAAATAAGTTCAATTTCAGTACATGGACTATCAACCAGAGATTAGCTGAATACATCAAAAGAAACAAATAACAATCAGAAGAAAACCAACATGTTAAAAATTAAATAAACTGATGTAATGCACCTAATTTTCAAACCTATCACCCATCATCATCATTAGAGGCCTTGCTCCGTAGTACTGGTGATCGTTTTCCACTACATGCCCTGATCCTTTGTTGCTGCTAGCACTTTAGTCAAGTTGTGTTTTCTGCTTTGTGCCACAGTGCAATACTGTTCAAAATCTTTCTCCCTCTGTCATGCTTGAATTGTTCTACTTCCAGCATCCTCGCGGTGACATGGTATTCCAGTTGTTCTTGTCTCATGACACGGCCTATGAAAGTAGATTGATGCTTTGGTATTTTGTTGGCAAGTGACCTATTAGTGTTCGCTTCTTTTCAGAGTCATCATGAGGTGAACCAAACACAACACATTAGCAGATACATAAGACATTTTGCTACTTTGTCTGCAAGGGCAGCAAACATACACACATTCATGCACATACAACACTTCTAAGATTTCAAAACATTTGCGGGCTCTCATATATAATGACAGTAATAGATTTCACAATGGCTGATGTAAGTCAATAAACATAACGACCAAACAGAATATCACATAAACATGTTTTATATACATTTGATATACAGAGTATTAGTATCAATGTTATCTACCTGAGATCCTAGTGGTCTAATGCTAGAACCTACAGACTTGTCCCAAAGACCTTTGTCATACTATTGCAGGGTCTCTGATGATAGCATATCTACAGTCACTTTGCTCTACAAGCTCATAACATTATGGTGATGGATTACTGTACTTTTTCTTCTATCTGTCACTCCCAATGTCTCCATATACACAAGATTACAAGGGATCTCTTAGGTGAACTGTCTCACAAGGTGTTACTTAATGCTGGAGTGGTATTGTGCACAAAGTATTAAAGTGAATTTGAGGTGCACAAAGGTCCTGGCTCTGGGTTACAGGAGGTTCATGGGTGTGACACAAAATGTACTTTTTTCTAAAACTTGAGTGGTTTCTATTGCACTACACATTGCTTGTTTTTTTGTCGATGCCTTCGACCTCGACCTTGACCTGTCGATCCAGTGCCCACAGTGCCCCCTATGCCCATGTCATCCACATAGGAGATTTTGTTTGAGTTGCGTGGAGAGAAATGATAGTGGTAATCAAAGTCATCCGAGCTACTGGAGCTCGAGCATGTACTGCATCGGTCATCGTCAAAGTTTCCGTACATAAAGCGGTCAGCAGCAGCACTGTCCAGCACAAGTGGGCGTCCGGTTGGACGTTGGCTCTGCGACGTCTGGTGAGAGTTTGTAAGCGAGTGGCTGTGACCACGAGACGATGTCAGATTGGATGAGTTTTGCTGGGGAGTTTGACTTCCTGGCCGACCCTCAAAACTTTGGCTGCGGGGGCAGCCTTTGACCCGAGGACTACGTCCTTGATTAGTAGTTGGACGAGTCTGATTTGGTGGTGGACGTGAAATAGGGTTCATCTTTGTGGAGTCTGGTAATGGGATACCATTCACGTTCCTTGGATGGGGTGGCGGCCGTGACATTTGTTGTTGGGAGAGTTCACACCGGTCGGAGATCATGTTGTGAGGAAGTTCAGGATACGAGCGGACAGAGGAAGGATTGGCCTGGCGATAGACGGGATAGCCATGTGTTACAGGACCAGCAGGCAGCTGTGGATAGCAAGTGTAGTTGTGGTCATTCATAAGACTGTGATTAAGCTGATGGTGATGGTGATGATGGTGATGGTGGTGAGGTGGGTGTCCATTGCTCTGGTGCATCATCATCACTGCAGCTGGTGACATCATCAGGTTTGGATCATCAGCCGGATGGTGGTGAGGCACACTGACCGAAGCATAATGCACACTTAAGTTTTTATCTGCACCAGCCACACTTGCATTATCACTGGCTGGTGAAAGGGGATCACTTTTACTGTCTGACTGACAGACCAGGCCATCTACTGAGAGTTCTTTCCCTTGGCTCAAGTCTGGCATAGAGAACTGAGACAAGCGATTTCTTCGCTTTGCTTCCTGCAAAGGGAGAGCATCTACTAGACCATCCACATTCAGAGTATAGACAGGTTCCTCCTCCACATCTTCAGGCATTCCAGCATGTACCTCAAACATGCCTGGTGCATATACCTCGCTGTTACTGCTGGTGGCATATCCTTGGTCCCTATCCGAGGAAGGGAGACTATCTGGTAGAGTATACTGTTGTCGCAACACTTCCTGTATACCTGCCCGCCCTTCCTGGAGTACATGACTGACAGGGGAGCTCACTCTAGCTTCCTGCATGCTAACCAGATAATCTTCAGGTCGCCGTGGTGTCTGCGTGGTCATGGAGCCAGCTCGACTACAGGCGGCCGAACAATAGATGACTCCATGCTTGGGAAGAAATGGGCGGCCCAAAAGGCTGGTTTGGCAAGTATGGCAGCGGAAACAAAGTTCTGATGCGTGCCAGTGTTGGCCGTCATGGGTCATCTGGCCCTGGTCCACCCCGATGTGCTCTCCGCACGTGTCGCAATATTCGGCAAACATGTTCTCAAAGCAGGAGCAACAGTAAGGCCGGCCATCTCGCATGATGTATCGCTGACCACCTAGTTGTCGGTCACACTCCAGGCAACAAAAATGTTTCATATGCCAGCTGCTCCCCTCAGCCTCTGTGCACTCGTCAGCAAAGATAATCTAGGGGGAAAACAAAGATAGCAAATGGTCAAATCAAGGCAAAGCTGACTCATTATCAATTGAATCTAATCTAGTCTAGTATATCCCACAGTCAAACAGGACCATTAGGGCACTTCTGATGATTTTTGCCATGCATCCTGCTTTTCGCTCTTATTACTGTCAAGTGAGTACAATTTCCAGTTAAGCAAGCCTAAATTAGTGTTCTTGACTTGAAAATGCTACATTATTATGCAACGTTGAAGTTTAAAACAAGCACTTTTATTGTTCTTATCAACAGAGCTGAGACTGATATCATGGTGATTCTTTAGATTTATCCTCAGTGACAACTGCCGACTCCACGAGATGAAGAGAAACATTGAAATTTGTGCTCAGTCAGCTTGGCTCCATCTGACCTGGTAAGGATGTCTTGCTATTATCTATCGTCTCACAATATCGATGCTTGCCATCGTCATCTAAAAATACTAGTGCTGGGCATCGATTTGGATTTTGATAAATTGGATTTCCGAATTATCCATTTCATAACAACTAGGTCTAAACTGGATTTTATCCGTTTTCACAGTGATTTTGATAAACTGGATTT
>JBCEWB010553583.1:3313-18583 GCA_039654565.1 Peronia peronii | reverse complement strand
ACTATTTTGACTGCATCAGTCAATAGCAGCATGTTTAGACTCTAATCTGTAATTCAAAACTTTTAGAAATAAATGTCGCACATTAAAATCAGATTTCTTGTCTTATTTAGTCAATCAATAGAGCGAAACTGGCATTAACCCCCTATCTAAAATGTCTCAAAAGCAAACTACCAACGCTCAAATGTCATTCCAGCGTGCAATGTCAACTGTGGACCAGGTAAAAGCCCAGATGACAACTGCAACTGTGTGTGCACCAACCAGTGCCCAACTGGGCGGGTACAGGACGACAACTGCAACTGCTTCTGTCCAAACGTCTGTCTCCCTGGGACCAGACGGCTCCCAGACTGCAGCTGTCAAACTTGTCCAACCATTTGTGAAAACGGACAGGTCAGTCAATTCTGTCGGAGACAACTTGCATTTCTCTCCATCCCTGTCTTCGTGACACAATCGGTTACTCTAAGTCATTTTTTTTTCTTTTGGCAATGTATGAAAGATTTTGTCTCTTCTAATTTTCTAATTTTCTTTCTTACTTTTTATAATCTGCTGATTAAGCACGAGGCTGGAACTATTCATTTCGTTTCCTGGTTTTTAAAGATAAAAATGGACAAAACAATAGTGAACGGAAAGTGAAGCAATCAGTCCCCTAGACATTTCTGAAGATATTTGAAAGAAACATATGGCTGTTTCTCCCTCTGAATATTCTACCATAATGTTGTGCCTGTGTGAGTGATAGTGAGGCCTTCAGAGACTCTTAGTTCGTCTTCAACATATGCTGCATCTCTTTCGTAGATTGAGAGTTAGAATAAATCAGTTTGAATGTTTTTGAAAGGACATGTACTTAAACGAGGCGTTAAGTATATTTAACCATATATATAAATAATTTCTGTGAGAAAAGATGTAAAAGACGGATGATTATGGGTCGAAGAACAAGTTTTATAGGATAATGTACTTTTTTTGTAACTCCATGAAAATATCTGTGACATATATAAAGAATGTAAATATAAACCTATGAATGTTGTTCAATGCCAATAAAAATGGTTAAAAAGTCGGCCCTGTCTCATTCTCTACATCTTATATGTTTTCTACCACAGCTCCAAGCATCTGTAATTGCCAATGAAAGAAAAATGAACAAACTAAACTGGAGATGTGGCATTAGAAATATAGTTCTAAATTTCTGGAGATATTTGAGGATTAGACTCTCCAGTGCCTTGTGCCATTACCCCAAATCTATTTTATCTGTGTGTGTCGCACTGAAAGTCTTAGAGATGCCTCTTAAAATTTCTCATTTGTTCTTTAACTTTAATTCACTGCATAACGGCGATTGAGAGGAAGAAGAAATCGGCTTGAATCAATTATATTTGTAGATGTTTATTTCTTGTTCTCTACACATGGACAGTGGTAAGGCATGCATATAGTTTTCCATGTGCAGTAGCAAATCGTACATCTGAATATATTTAATGGGATACTAGAAGAGGACCCACGGCCTCCATGGTAGATGTTTTTAATATAGCTCTGCGACTGAAAGTGTATGGTAAGCGTGCGCACCTCTATGTTGATATTTTGATTGATTAAGCTGAATGTCACTCAAAGAAAACGTGTTTTGAATGCGTCATACTATCGAATGTACAATTCGCGAGTTTATATGACTTATGTAACAGAGTTTCGAAAGTTTAAGTTGGGGGAGAGGGGGGAGGAGGGAAATTGTTATCAAGGAACATGCATTCTAGCAGATTATCTCTTTGTTAATTTTACGAAAATCTCTGAAACATATCGAAACAATGACGATATTAAACATATGCTTGTTGACTGTTATTATATGCCATGAAAAATATTAAAACTTCTAACTCAGTTACAAGACAGCAACTGTAACTGCCAGTGCACCAACGTGTGTCCAAGCGGACAGAGTCGAAATTCAGTCTGTGCCTGCCTCTGTCCTAGTGGTGTTCGTCCCAATCCCGACGGCACATGCAGTAAGTCTATATCAAAACACAGTAATGTGACGTTTACAGCGCTGACTCCACACTTATTATTACAATATCTTGTGTTAACAGATGCAATACTTTGTAGATAACATTTTGCCACGACCAAGGTCTCTACTGAAGAAACATTCAATTGTATCATCATGCAAAGAGCTTAGAAGAAAACGTTAGAAGAAAAAAGCTGGCTGGCTGGCTCCGTGATTGACTCGCTAACTGGCTGGCTGGCTGGCTGGATGGATGGATGAATGGATTTGATGGATGGAAGCATGGATGGATGGATGGATGGATGAATGGATAGATGGATGGAAGGATGGAAGGATGGAGGGATGGATGAAGTATGATGGATGAGCTATTGGATAGATTGATGGATAGATGGACAGATGAATTATTGAATGGAGGGATAGATGGATGATTATTTTTATATCAAGAGCTTTACCCAAGGCGCTTTTATGCACTGAAGTACTTTTCATCATCTGCTGTCTCTATTCAAATTCCCAGTAAGATCAGACATTTTTATTGTCATAGCCGATCGCAAGAATTGACTTACTAACTGATGAATTCTATATATCTTTCCAGCATGTAGTAATATCTGCCCCTCTGGAACCAGGCAACGCTCAAACTGCACATGTGAAGTTTGTCCAATCCGCTGTGAGAACGGACAGGTCAGTCATAGTCTGTCCCCGACATCTTTTCATTTCTTTCCATTCCTCTTTTAGCGCCGCATTCTTACTGTCTTTCTGTATCATATTTTTTCCCTTCTGTATTAATTTTACTCATTCTTTCTTTTTTTTTTTGCAGATGTGTGTACCGTGTGTTCTTTTTTACTTTAAGAACGGGTCTCAAATTATTTCTATAGTGTTCTGTATATGGTTAAAAGAGAACAAATTGAACATGATCCGTGAACGTCCTGAACAGACCTACATTTCTGGAGATCGAACTAACAATTTCAAGCCTATGTGAGTGGCAGTCAAGGTCTCATAGATGTGTTGTCAAGACTGAAGAAAATCACCTTTTCAGCCATACAAGCATAGCAAAATTCAGTTTAAAAAATGCCTGATATCCCGATAATTCTTTGTCGTGGAGATTTCAGTTATTTATTCACAAATATGTATTTATTTAATAGGCTGCCTTGTTTTTGGTTGTGCCTTTTCCCCAATTCTCCAGCCAATGTGAGATGTAAATGTTGTCAAACAGAAAACATGAAGGTCATCTGAATGCCATACTTTTGTTGTTGTTGTTGTTTTTTAATGTCCATCATCCTCTGAAATGTAGATATGAAATCGTCATGTATATCGAATGAAGATAGATAGTCAGGTTTAAGACAGTGAGAGCAGCACAGGGCCTTCAAAGTGACGGTTCCAAGTTAGCCGTTTAGTTGTCCAGACACATCAGACTGATCAGAAAAAGAGACAGGTCTGAAAAAAAAAGATGTGTAAAAAATATGTGGGGGAAACAATCCATTGCTTACATTTATAGAATAATGAAAACAACAACAACAACAACAAACAGTTCTATTCTTCTCCATTCTGTATTTTTTTAATCTACCACAGTTCCATGATAGCAACTGTGTTTGCCAGTGCTTCAATAACTGTGACCAGGGTTTAATTCAAAATGAGTTCTGTGCTTGCCTCTGTCCTGATGGTGATCCTCCTACTGCCGAGGGATTCTGCGGTAAGTGGGCATATAAATCTCTTGCCAATGGAAACACAATCTCCTCTTCTCTCTTACCCTGTGACCACGCGATCGGAAGAGCATTCATTAATGACGCCCACAACTGTGCCATTGATCGAGAACTCCTTGCTGCCTTCTGTGATTCTGCAGAGCTGAACCCTGCCCACTGTTTGATGTTCTTTGTCATTATTTTTCTTGATCTGCCTTACCGGAATATTTTCACCAGCCCAGGACTTTTTATAACATGATCATGCCGTCTTAGCAAACTTGTACAAACATTTAAACAATACATAGGTTACATTCTTATCGTCAATAACACAGATCGGATAACAGCATTTGCCCACGAAGCCACATGAAAACTAACAAGTTCTGGTGTTGGTCAGTATTATAATTGACTTGATGTACATGTATAAGGATTGCCCGCACTCAATCCCTAATTAGAAAAAAGAACTAGACAGTTCTATTTTTACTCTATATATTAAGCAGTGAGTCTGAATGCCATGCTCTTTTGTCTTTAAAGAAATTATGCTGTTGATAAGAGGTGGGGAAAGGTCACATTTTACTCATTCAGTGCAATGACCCTTATGCCTGTGTTATATAGCCTGAGATGTGTCAAAACCTGTGAACTTCGTTATCTTTGAAAGATCCACTTGCTTGTTTGAGATTTCACAAACTGGTCTGGTCTTGCAGAAGTAGCATTTGGCTAAGAGTAGTATCACTATTCTGGTGTTTAGAATAAGGAACAAATATTATATTTCAGTATTCTTTGTTCTTGTTCAAATGTGCATGACCATCCTCGGGCATTGTATCTACCAATTATAATATCAAAAATATTTAACTCGGACACAAATGTTCCCAGGATATTTCAATGAGAAAATATGGGCACAGATTCAAGCTTGTAAAGAGGCCTTTAGGCACAAGACCCCTCCAAATTATATTAAAATGATGAAAATTTGGCTTATTTGAGAAATAATAAGAAACGTGGAATCCGAAACTGTTTCTGTAATTTTAAATGTTCCTGCTATAGAACTACAGAGGAGAAAAAAAGGAAAGTCTAACATTTCCAGTAACATAGATGAAGAATTGCCAGCGATTTTATTCTGTCTGTTGTAATGTTTCACCGAGATTTAGTTGTGTCTGTCATTTGCGACGATCAGCGGGAGACACCTCCCCCCCCCCCCCCCTCACCCGCCACTGCTTTACAGAAATCTAAGAAGGAGAATGAGTGGTTATGTGAACGATACAGAAACGTTATCAATCTCACTTTCAGATCGGGACTTTTGTAATCTGACACCTCAAGACTGTCCATTCCCACAGGCTGTGAGCACAAATCCCTGTCGGTGTGGTAAGTCGGGGCTTCTTCCTCTTATTTTTCTTTTTAAATTTTCTTTTTTTTTCTTCTTTTTCTTACTGTTATTGATATCCCTCAAACCTGTTTTGGAATTATCACGACACCTACTGTTCAGTTGTAGACCTACCTATATTAAATCTTATGTTTAAGTCAGGAAAGATACCTTCATATATAACATTAATTTACCCCATCTGCTTGACATTCCCAGTTTGCGCCCAGACTTGTCCTAGGGATGCCATACGAGTGGGTGTGTGTGACTGTCGATGTACGGATCCCAGCCAGAGATACGACAGCCGGACCAACACGTGCGGTGAGTCTTTTTTCATGCAGCAGAAAAAAGTTCCAAAATGCTGTTGGATGTTTAGGACTTTTGTTAAACCTTGACAGACTGTGTTACAAATATGATTCAGCTCAGTCAGAATGAACACAGATGAAATTGTGACCAGTTTATATATATATATATATGTATGTATATGTGTATATATATATGATATATATATATGATGACTACAAAGTAGATATGTTACAGATTTCCTAATATTCAGTTGGTATATAACGACTGCACTATAGGATCGCTGTTACTCAACAAGCATCACGATTATACTGTAATACTATTCTGAAAGCTTCTCTGGATCCTAGAGGGTTAAGATCAACCAACCACCATTCATAGCTGATGTTAAGGACATTTACATCTTATTTAAAGATTTTCTTATTGCTCTTCACGTCGGGTAAATAAACGAAAGATGCGTGGCATTCGTTGTGATTTTCGTGTCACGTCCTGTTGAAATATAGTAAAAGAATTTGACCATGGAATTAGAGGGTCAAACATGAGATCAAGGAGCTTTATTAGAGATGGAGAAACAGACTATTCCCCCGTTTAGATTTACATTCAACGGAGACCAAAATAATGTTATATCTTTCTGACCTAGTTTTGTATGTTATGTAACTGATACAGCGAATAGCTATCCATATGGGTTAACGACTTTACCACCTCAATTGGGCTCCAGACTCGCATTTTTGCAGACATAATGTCACAAAATGAGAAAAACTTGAGGCTCTTTGTCAAATCCGCTGATTTAGGCGGATCTACGTTTTTTGCTTCTAATCTGCAAGATGGGCAACTTCATTACTGCTTTTTGTACTTGATATCCATGTGTCGGGATATGTTTGTGTAGTGGCCGAGGACATTCTACATTTTTGTTGTTGTTGCTTCTGTTGTTGTTGTTGTTTTGTTTGCAAATACATCTTCGAGTGTACTCTGAACAGCAGGATGCGATAATTTGCAAATCAATTCCCCAAACAATGATCACAGTAAATATATGTATGCACTGATCCATGGGACTTAATTCACGTGCAAAATACTCACACCCTGTCGGCTTTGGATTCAAATTTATGATTCTCAAAATTGCTTTATAAAACAGGGCGGTGATGCTCTAGCAATTACGGCGGTGCCATCAGGCCTATCATTTCTGACAGTAAATTATTCCAGCTTTCGTGAGTTCCGAAACTATTAAATATATATATATGTACGTGTCTCTTCATCTATTTCAGTGCAAGAAATTTGCCTGCATTTCTATGAACATGTGGTTTTACTGGGATTGGAACGAGAAAAGGAGACAAGCGAATGCCTCGCTTTATCAGTAGCACGAATAAGAGAACTGCTGACTATTTGACTCTACTTTTTAATATACTTTTTTTAAACTGATTATTCTCTTGCAGTTTCGGTAGTGAACCAATATTTCATAGAACTGATAATGGTTGTATTTGGCAGGAGACCAATTCTGACCTACAGGACCAGGAGGCTACCATTAAATTTATTTTGGCCTATGCGTTGTTTATCTCTAGAAGACAAGCGGCCCGAAATAACTTTTCACTTTTCGATAGTGAAGTGCTGTTTGTCTGATCGATGTCCCTACTTTTGTGTTCCAGAACCTAATGTCTGTACTCAAAACTGCCCATCCAACACTGTGCAGAATACAGACTGCAGTTGCAGATGTACACAAGGTTTTACTTTCAATGTCAACACCCAGACTTGCGGTAAGTCCCGTCATGTGGTTCAACTCGAAGTGTTTTGGTTTTAAAGCCTTTAGTCAATTTAAGTATGGCGAGCTCTCAACTGAATTTGTAATTATGAAAAAATAAATAAATAAAAAGAACAAGAAATTAGAATTAATAACTACCCATATGCTCACTATATCTGTGTTAAACAACAGATACTAAAGATCTTTTCATTTAATGTTCACTGGCAGAATGCATGTTCTTCAATCCAGACAGGAGGAAAGCATTCCCTCAATCACTCAGGGATTATTCTCAGGTTCCATCTATCCTGTAGTAAGCATCATTGACACAACAAATATTGTCATGCAAATGTTAATGCCTAAGAAGTTCATTCTTCTCGCTTGTCTCCAGATGAAGTCGACACGTTTGACCCATGTCCTGCCAGTGTGCTGACCTGTGAAAACAACCAGAAAGCGTACAGAGATTGTAATGGCCAGTGCTTCTGTGCTTGCTCTTCGGGATTCGCTGGCGCAAAATGCGAGATTTTGCTAGAACGTGAGTACCCTCTTTTCTGTTTCCTTCCACATCGGCATATCAATTTGTATTTTTTCGTTTGTGTTGCTCACTTGAGAAATATTCCATTTTTCATTCATCATGTTTTCCTTTCAATTCCGTCGGAACCCCAGGGCCTGAGCAGTACTTCTCCAGTATGTTTGCTTGAGGAGATTCATTTGTTTTAACTGGGCTGCCTTTTTTTTTCACCGTTTCGCCATCTTATCCCCCATTTTGCCCTCTTTGTCCGTCATCTACACTTTAAAAGAGAGCAGCCATTACTATTTGCTCTGTTTAAAATCAGCTATATGAAATGTGTAGAGCAGAATTGGCTCAACTTTTCTTATTCTACTTTTTAACCAACATTGTTCTATGTTTAATTATTAACATCATTTACAGAAATCTAGAAAAGATTCAAAGCTAAGAACGGTAGCCTTCAAGAGTTGTTTTTTCTCAACAGCTGAAATGTGTGATGACTGCCATTATACCAATGGCCACTACCACGCTGGCGTGCCTGGCTATTGTGACCTGTACGTCTTTTGTGAACCGCAAGGTGGAGTTGTCTCAGCACGGTTCAATCGAACAAGACCTGTTCTTTTTACCCCGTACATCATGACCTGTCCTCCAGGCACCTTCTACATCACACGACCAAATGGCTGGAGGGGATGTGACTTCTTAAGTAATGGCGTTTGTGATGGTGGTGAGTAGATCAAGTTATTCAAGTTTCTCTCGAGTTCATTAATCAAGCTTTTCTTGGAAAGGAATTCATGATGGC
Organism: Peronia peronii; assembly: GCA_039654565.1. Lineage (NCBI taxonomy): Eukaryota > Metazoa > Mollusca > Gastropoda > Systellommatophora > Onchidiidae > Peronia > Peronia peronii. Next base: position 10,257 of record JBCEWB010553583.1, on the reverse strand, counting down.
TGTATCTTTGAGCAAACCCAGCCATTGGTGCTTGAATCTCTAATACAACATAATGTTTATTGCTGTCAGCGCGATTCTGACTCTACATGTGGAATTGTAACATATTTTTGTAATATATTTCATATCAGTGTCTACGTCAATTTAAAGTTAAAATTATTGATTGTCTTGTGCTCAGGCAGGAGTGGCTGGACTCGAACAAAGAAATCGGGCATTGAGTGTGATGAGGATGTTGTCATATTGATGTCTTTATATTGCAGAAATTGAAAGAATCTCCATTTCTGAATAAGAAAATATTACTCTTATGGACAGGTTGTATGTATACCAGGGTATTGTGAGGTGAATATGTAGATTTATGTGCCAAATTGTTTCCTTTTTGGCGAGTGTGTTTGTGACTTTTGTCGGAGCTGCAGGGTCACCCTTTGTTCTTAAATGTGCAATATTTTTGGCAACAGTAAAGCTAGATCAAAACGTTTGAAAATGTATGAATTGAGGTTTTACGTGATAGTAATAACTTAATGGATGAACATTGACTTGCGACTAATTTTTACTGGCTGCAAGATAATTCCTATTAACCGGAGACACCAATTGTGGACATTCCTGTAGTTAATGCTGTCACTGTAAACGAGTGATAATGTGGTAGGAATAAGTGTCATTGTTATTGCTGTTAAATCGATGAGGTGAACATATTAGACTATCATGTTACACTATCAAACATCATAAGTTAAATTAGACTAACAGTCTCTAGTGTTCAGTTTGGAATAGATATTTTTAACATATCATGTGATAATATCTGCAGACCGCTGTGAAATTGTACCACCAAATGGACGCTATGCTGAGCAGTCATCCTGCCGAGGATATTGGCAATGTGGTGCCAGTAGCAGATTGATCGGTAAAGAATGTTGTCCATCTGGTCAGAGATTTGATGCAGCCTCTCAGACATGTGTGGACGATGCCACTTGTGACGTAGCATGTGGAACCGCATCCAGTGGTTCCTGCAGTGCGGATATCAGTAAGTTCTAAAGTTTTTGTTCTGTATCAGATAAACGCCATTGTCCGCAATTTTCGACAGTTTTGTAGAAAGGGAATGATTAAGGAATTTGCCGAGTGGACTTCTGTGTGTCCTTACTATAACTTTGAATAGATGCCGCGTTTGTTGATTCTAAATGCTATCCATTACTTGAGTGTAAACTATTTGCAGATTCAGGCCGTACATTAAAATTTGGTACTTTTTTCTTGCATTCATATGCCAGGTTTGTCACTCATCTGAAAATTCTCTTTTTTGAATGGTGATTTTATAGTATTTTGTTTTGAAGCATAGTTTTCATAATACATGAGGTCATAGTACGGTTACGGTTTTGTTATGCTTTTCAACCTCCTGTCGTGGTGATGATTATCTCAGCTGTACAAAAAGGCACAAAAATATAAGTTTGCGAGCTTAATATGCTCTACCTATCAGGTCATAGTACAACAAAACGACGATACAGTACTGATATGTCTGTGACCAAAAACAAAACGTTATAGTGCCAATTCCATAATATCAATGGTCTCTGATATTGGACACACAAGACAGGCTTTGTTATATCAGAATGCTGTCAAGTCTGTTGAAATATGTTTTTCACGGTTATTATTATATTTGGGCAAATTCAGAAATCTGTCAGGGCAATTATAGGCAACCGATAGATGTAGCAAATTCCAATAATCCACGGTCGTGATTAGGAATATCGATGGTTCTAAAGCAGATAACAGTGTTGAATGTTGCACGATTTCAGACGTTTTTGATCGTTAACTTTGGCTTTTTTTATGTGTGTTTTTGATTATCCTGAGCTCCTTGTTTTGTTATTTTAAGGTACCAAGATAGTATCATTTCTTTTATTGTTATGCGAACCAAAACCCACACACATACACACACACATACACACACACTAAATATGGATCAAGATGTTAACTAATTGTATCCCTCTTACTGTTAGTATCCTCTGCTTTTATACCTTTTATCTGCGACAGGACTCAGGCTGGAGCTCATTCCTCATACCCTTCCTCTTAGCTGTGATCCTTGAAAATTACCATATTGTCAGCAAGAACGTGCAAAATGGCCACCAGAATTGCAGAAAAATGCCCTCAAAATGCCCCCCCCCCCAAAAAAAAGCCAAAAAAATGCGGTAAAAATGGAACTTAAAAATTTAAGAAGGGGCGGGGGAAAGGGAGAGAGAGAGATTCTTTGAAATAATAAGCGTGGACTATTTTTAGAATACCTTGTAATTATGTAGGCTATTCGTTACATAACAAACCAAAGGAAAATGGGCGTGTGCACTCAATTAAAGTCCCATTCTATGTTAGCATTATAATATATACATTTAAATCTGTGTTTGGATAGGTGTTTAGGAAAATGAGGGGAAGGAAAATCAGTTGTGTATTAGTCCTCTCCATACGTCTCTGTTGTCGGCTGGAGCTTTGATCTCCGCAGATGTTTCCTTGTTCATTCCTGGATGTTGTCGGTCAATCTACCAATTTTGTTACATGGCCCCACCATCTCAATTTTCTTTTCCTCACAATTGCTAAAAAGTCTTCCTGGGGGCCACTGCATTATATGGTGGTTCTGTGGACTCCTTTATTCGTAATATGATCTAATTATGAGCTTAGCCAAGCTATTCTGCTAACATCTCATTGCCAATGCCTGAATCTTCCTTTGCTCTCGGCTGTCAGAGCCCATGTTTGGCAAGGATAGAGGAAAATGGAAAGTACCAGTGCAAGTGAGAGTCGGATCATAATATTTCATGTTGGTACTATCGTCTCTCCACACTTATTTGAGTCTGGCTAATACAGATGTTGTGTATACTGCTCATTAGTGTTGGTGAGTAGCCTATATTTTTGAATGGCTGCACATTTTTGAATGTTTGGGCATGCACTGAGATCTTTATTTGCGTGGTTTCACTGTTGGTATTTGCCGTGACTTTGGTTTTCTGTGCACATATTTCCATTCCATAATTTGTGCAGATCCTTACCATTGACTTAGTTGAATACTTCTTCCTTTCTTCTGCCAGTCCATCAATATTGTTCGCAATACTGATTTTGCCCTCCAGCCTCATTGTTTCTACGTGATCGTCTAAACCGTCACTCATTACCCTTGCCAGGAAGATGTTTAAAGAGAGTAGGCAATCCTGACAGACAACTACAGAGGTGCAGAATAATTGGCTGATTGTGAAGTATTGAACAGCTATCTTAAAATCTCTTTGAACCTTACTAGGTGATGGAGAAATTCCACGAAAATGATTTACAAAGTATTAGAACGTCTATATCAAATTCTCTTTCAGCTGAATGTCCTTTCGAAGTCAATGTCGCAGACCCCAATGAATACTGGTACAGCATCGTACCATGGGCCAGATCCAGATGTTTGCCAGATGAAATCATGGACCTGACCCGTTGTCGCTGTGTGGCTAACCTAATTTCCAGACCGTACGGTGAGTGTTATATAATTTCAATGATTATACTTGCTATTCACCTTTTGAAAGTGAACATATTATCTTTTTGTACGCAGAATTTGAGTTGTCCTTTTCAAATTTCAAATTCTTCTGATACTGAAAAACATCGTGTATCATATTTACTACTAGTTTACTATAGCCCGTACGTATCTGACAAAAACATGTATAGCCTACAGCGAAGCTAATCACACATCAAATTATAGCTGCCACAATCTCCTGATGTGAGAGAATCAACATTTAGTAATCTTAGATGGAAGAAGAAGGCAGCAAGATAATGGAATGGCTTTGTCTGTGTTATCAGGTTGAATCGCCATGTCGGTCCAGTGATGGCTGAGAAGATATATGAATTTGAAAGGCCGGACATTAGTGAGCAGTTTCAGAAACAACTTGTAATAGATCACCAGCATAATTCGTCGCCTTTCTGGATGTCCATGATATCTTGTGTTTCACATTTTTCACCCGTAACCTATTTAGCAGTTTTAATGTTAAAAAATTTCTTTTTGGCAACCTGGTGCGTGAAATTTCCAAGTCGTTCACAGACATTACCAATGCCAATTAAAGAATACCACATAAAGAGAGACAAGTGACTGTCTGGTGTTCGCTAAAAAAAGTGTTCGCATGCAAGCAAGATGGTATTGACCTTTGTGTGGTAAGATTACTACTGAACTCATTGCTAGCAGGCCATTAGCTCTGATATGTAGTGTTTGTATATGACTGTGAAACTTACACATTTGATTGCCTGATCGCATGATCTCATTGCTCTTTGCAGTGTGCAAACCAGTTGTTGAATACAACTTTGACGATGACAGCCGGTCAGAGGAGGATCATGTATCTAGAACTGTATTGAGTTCTAGCGTGGCTGCCAATTTCAGGGTGAGTCAGTTCTATCAATTATTATTACATATTGCTTGCTTTAAGAAAAGCAGAATTCATTCATTATCTGACGCTGCGATCGACCATCTCATTGGCAAAGTCCGTGTACTCCGCTCACTTTGTAAATGAGAATACTCTTAGCGAGTGAACAGGACCTATTTCACGGGCAGAGATAATTGATTTGACAACTAAACTATATGTGAAGACTATTTTAGATAGGCATTGACGCATGTCAACATCTCGAGCAGCCCAACTGGCCCGGGATAGCAACTACATCTCCTCCCAATACTATAACGGCATTAATGGATTAATGGAATGGGACAAACAGATAACAAGATTTTTAGGATTTTTATTAATTGTGTGGATCCTGCAAGCATATTTAAAGAGGTGCATTGCTGTTTTCTCTTTGGCATTGTTTAGTGAGAAATTCAAAGCCTAAAATGTTCTGAATCTGAAATGTGCACAGACATCACACACCGAGAACAGGCCGGGATTATTTGTCATTAATATTATGGAAGCTTATTGTGTACAAATAATAGCACATGAAATGGCACACGGACGTCGAAGGACTAGCACAGCAAAACACCCATGAAACAAATGGTTTTGCTCATATAAAACTCTCATGGGTCCACATTGACAATGTATTTAATAAACAAGTGTTACTCTCATGGGCAATGCTGAAAGCACTAGCCGAATATTTGCATCTGCCATTCCTATTTACTCAAGCCAGGGAGTGCACAAACATGTGCAAGTGTAAATTCAGCAGAAACACATTCGTCCATCTAGCATTCCGTTAAGGGAATGTTAGCCGCAGTAACAATAGCATTTCATGTTGGAAAAAAAAGGCATCTTCTATTATAACAAGGATTGAACAAGTTAGCATATCTCACATCTTTTCATTCTGTTTCGGTAAGGCAAGTGTTGGTCTGGAACCAGGAGTTCAGACATTGAAGGCTATCATAGATTTCAATTTATGGTACTTTGGGTTGTGGCATTTTGGCCAAGGAAGGAAAAACGTCCTGATATTACGGCAACCTGTACTTTTTTCTGCTTTAGTTCAATAACAGTGACATAATTTCCAGTCAATGTTACTCCTGTTTTACGTGCTTTATGTATTCTATAACCCTATGCCTCTTTATTCACAGGGTACAGATGATATAATAGTGAAGTATTTCGCCGATTCTGGGTTCTGGACCGATTACTTCCGTATCAACATACGAGTACAAATGCCACAACTGCCAACTGGAGGTCGGAGAATGGCTGTAGTGACCAATGCTGACTGTAACATCACAGAGTCGATTTCCATCACAGTTGACAGCACCAATTTTTACTTTAGGGTAAGCTACACCTCAGTGTTGAAATGGCAGCCATAGGACAAAAGAGTTAGCGGGACAAATCTGATCTGTTTTGATTACAGATGGAGCTATAAATCTCTTCTGATTAACTTCACAGAGTGCCATATTCCAGAACTGATTCAAACAATTTACACGTATTTTAAAAATAAAATGTAGTTGGTCAGATATTAGTTCAATTCGGTTTCGATCGTTGACTGCAAGAAAGTAGCCTATATGTAAATATGTATGAACCGTTCCTGTCTCCGAGGTGTATTGGTTCATTTTAAAAGTAATCTGTCTATTGTAGATAAAGTTCTCAGAGGGATGATTACTAACAAAAATGGTGGTCATGCAGGACATTGACAGACATGTATTTCCCCATAACATTAAGATTGGATATTTCCATTCTCCACTTGCCATTCTGTTTATTTAGCCAAGCCGGTTTTGCCCTAGATATTATTCTATTAGATATATAAATCTTAATTTTGATCATCATTGAGACTCTTACTGTCTGTCCACATCTGTAACAACTGTTTGCATTACGTCTCAGATCGTCCAGATGGGGACCAATGACATCGTGGAGATACCCATACCCTATGCAGGCCTAGCTGATCAGGTGAGTGTTCACACAGCATGTAGGGCTCACAGTAAGACTTTCTAGACCTCAGTAAAATCTACAAACACCTCATGCCTTGTTCTAGAAGTGACAATTGCAGATACACAACCGGTGTATGACACATTATAAAAAAATCTCCAAACGGTTGAGAAACTGAAGATGAAAAACTAGTCCGCGTTGAGTGAAGTATCATGATGCATGACATTCCACTTTACCTTAACTGAAAGAGAAAAACAAATCTCTTCTTTCGAGGCACTCAACAGTGTTGAATATATCAGCCTATTGTAGAGGAGATGATAGTATCAACTTGCTGCTTTCTACCCATTTCATGAATGCAGGTCTGTCCCAACCTTTAAAACATGAATTAAAAGTTACACTTCATGTTTTTGTTTGGAGAAATGATGGGAGATAATGATGGGGCATTTTTTTGTGATTATTGAAAGGGGTAAAATTAGGGCAAAGGAACAGCACTGGGGCTGAAATGACAAACTAAACAAGTGATTCTGTTGAGAGAAGGGACATATCAGCCTGTGACAGTTGAAAGTCTGGAGATCGTGCGAACTTAAAGAAGGTCGAAGGGGGGGGGGGGGGGGGGGGGGGACCCTAAAAACTTTTTTTTTTTTCCCTTTGGGGTTGGGTGTT
>JBCEWB010553363.1:0-18584 GCA_039654565.1 Peronia peronii | reverse complement strand
CATACATACATACATACATACATACATACATACATACATACATACATACATACATACATACATACATACATACAGTCAGACAGACAGACAGACAGACAGACAGACAGCAGGCAGACAGCCAGCCAGCCAGCCAGCGAGACAGACAAAAAATTCCATTTCTATGAATAAATAATCAGGAATGCTTTGATAGACTGTGTTCCGTAACGTAATGTTATACAGAATAATAATCTGTTCTTAAATACGCTATCACTGCCTATTATCATGACCAGACCAGAACAAACCAGAATTGATCTTCACTGCGACGATACGCGTGCGCTCTCTACTGACTATGGTCTAACATATTATCCACTCAGACTGCTTCTGTCAAGGAAAGACATATGTGTACTTCATATTGTGATTTCCAGTACAATGTAATACCTGATATGTGAAAACAATCCCAGTTAGAAGAAATCTTATCTCTTCTTGGTGTGTTTGTTTGTTTTGTTGTTGTCATCTTGTTTTTGCGTAGTTTCCGAAAGTGTTTCTGACTATGTCGATTTATTACATTTACAGTTTAGTTTATACTGCGTTTCAAACAAATTTTCTTGAATTTTGGCCAGATTGAGTTAAATAATACCCCTCTTTAACCTTTGTTTCCTGAAACAAATTACCAACATATGTTTTGTTTAGGCCAGTGCTTGATTTATTAACTGAAACATGCACACGAAAATAATTATGGTTACTTATAAACGTAAATGAAAACAAAAATGTTTGAAAAAGAATCAGTCTTAAGTGGGAAAATAACAGGGGAAACATTGAAAGCAACAACAACACAACAACAACCATAGGCAAATTTGAAAATCTATGGAAAAGAAAATCAGGCACAGACACAAACACTATCTTGTTGGTTGAAACAGCAAATGAACTACAAATATTAACATACAATATATACTATGTAGGCTAACACGCATTAAACCATGAGCAATAAGCTCAGCATGATGACTCCACTCCTTTCCGCGTGCCGTCCTTTTTTTTTTTTTTTTTTGGACCCTCCTCCCCCTTCCCTCCTCTTTCTCTCTCACTTTTATATGGACTTTTTTTTTTTTCTATTAGTCGTATAACAGAAGCTTATCTTTCATGATGTGTCATATTGTGCTGCCAGATTGTGACATGTATTATTATGGATTTCATGTATTAAAAAGAAAAAGAAAAGAAAGAAAACAAGAAAAGACAGAAAAAGACGGAGAAAGAAAAAAAAAACTGACATAGTCATGCAATCAACACACTTAGATACCCTGCCCTATATAAGATACTATATATATGTATTAACCTCATCGTCAATTATGGGCGTGGGAAGACATGAAGTCTGTGATTCACTCTGCCCTCCTTTTTGTTAGTAATATTCTAATATAATTTTGACAGTCTATTACATCGGACAGTACCTGTGGCTCCCATTCCATCAGAATAATGACATAAATGAGGGTCACCGAGATTTGATTTAAATGGGGAAATCTCTTGCAATATACCATCAGACTAGCTGTGAAGATAAACCATGACAAGAAATGCGACATTATGAAATAAGGCTGTCGTCACATTTTGAGCATATGAAGTTATTGGTATGGCTGTGAAGATTATTCATTTTCCTTTCTCCTTGTGGATTTTTTGTTCTTTTTGTTCTACCAAAAGTAGAAGTCGAGATATTGGCAATTAAAGACGATGAGGGTGACCTGTTGCAACAGCCGAATGGCCGATCACTTCTGTTAATCCTTATTAATCCCCGTTAGGCCATGCCACTGAAGTACAATTTTTGGGCTTTTACTTAGTCTATTTCAGCAAATTTAACTTTGACATGCATTTTTAGAGTGATATAGAAGGGTTCTGTGAAGAAAAAAATACGTTAAAAATTCATTCACTGTTGAAAAACACGTGATTGGTCGGGGCGCTTCAGTTTGACAAGCCATGATGACATGGTGAAAGAAAACAGGGCGATATTCTTATCGGCTACAAAACTACCAAATGCACCGGACAGTCCTCTCTACATGAGAGTGAAGCCCCTTCGACATCATGCGGTGTCGTTGCAATCGTCATGTGATTTCGTATACATTGTGACTTCCGGTGGTTCATTTTATTACTATTTCTGTAAGAACTGATAATAATAAACAGATTCAGAATGCTCCCAGAAATTACTTTCAACATCGACCATGGATATTTGGAAGGCCTGTTAAGAGGCTTTAAATCTGGTATCCTAAAACAGGCAGATTACCTCAATTTGATTCAGTGTGAAACTTTGGATGGTAAGCGAAATGAAGATCATTCTACTTTAGATATCGGCTTCTATCCTAATTTCTGTACTGGCAGTATTGCTATTTTGTATTATTATTATGGTGATTAAACAATACATCTAATGTTCTCATATTATAAGTAGATCACAACTTCTGATAGACACGACTGGGATGTGGAAAATTAGTCCAGCGGGTCGGTTTTTAACATCTGACAGTGATATCAAATCTACTGCCCAGATCATGAGATACATGTCATGCTGTTGACTGTTGTTCTGACAGATGTTTTTAATCTCATAATTGAAGCAAAACCATCAAGTCATGATTAACATCTTATGTACATTAAAACTAATTTGAAAAAAAAATTTGTGGTAAGAGTTGAAAGGGCTGAAAGTGGTGAGAGTAACCAGCGACTATTTCATCATAGGATAGGGTAGTGATGTTATTGAAAAGAACTGGAATTTCATAACAAATGTTTGAGTGAAAAACATACCAATTGTTTAAATTAACTGAGCTGTTATTGAAGGAATTTATTACCTATTACCACTGAGTTGATGTAGTTCATTTACTTTGACCAAAGTAGGAGGAAAATTGATGAAATTATTACAATTATTCTGTGAATGATGAGTTAGTACCCCATTTGATTGTTTTGTTCCGTTTAAGTTTTGATTCATTTTGTTTGAAGAAATCTGAAAAATTTTATTATTTGAAGCAATGTGTGGACGGACATAATAGCATTGGCACATTATACAGTGATCTCTGCCTAAGAACCCTCCGCCTAAGAGCCCAGTCCGCCTAAGAACCCACCTCTGCTGCAAAACGGAATTTTTTCTCTATAATATACCCCTCTAAAAACCTGCTCCCAAATAAAAAATCTGCCTAAGACCCTGATGTATGGTGTAATTTCACATCATACTGTTACTTGAGAGAAATGCACATGCTAGATGTGCAGTAAAATGGGGACAGGAGTGGAGAGACAGGTCTACACAAAAGGAGTGGAAGTGATGGTTGATGTATGACTGCATAATCAGGACACATTCTGGATTAACCCGTAAACATTTCTTTGTTTGACAACACATGGGACAGCACTTCTGATTGGCTCTGTGTATAAGGAGGAGTAAGTTTAGCCTCCTGACTGGTCAGTTGTTTTGCTACTTCGGTTGGTCTGTAAACACTTGAGTCATGTGTGTGATTATCCATAGGGCTGCATAGCAGTATCATGTTCTCAACAGTGATACCATTGTTTGAAAACTCACTCGCCGTTTAAATGCTGGATAATATTGATGTAATTATACGCTAAGAAAAATCAGGAATTGTTAGATCTAATTATAACACACACGCACAGGGAAGAAGGCTGTACTTATTCACATAGTTAAATCTTTAACTAAGGGTATCTATGAACTAATCATAGTAGTGAAGACAGTCTGTGGTCAGATAGGTTGGGTAACTTTTCAATCAGGCTAAGAACCTGTCCACTTATGCGCCCACTTTTTTTGTCTCCTGGCGACCAGGTTCTTAGATGGAGACCACTGTATATACAGTGGAACACACTTAAACCAAAATTTTAGGGACTGGACATATTATTTTGGTTCAGACATATTTTGGTTTATCCAAACTTATGTAGTGAAAATTATGAGAAGAGGGGAATAAACTCTGTATGGTCAAATTTGACTAACTAACAATGTAGGTCATCTGAAACTACACGGTGCTGTAACATCATGCCGCATCAGACAGCACGCGTCACGATGCTTGGATGACATGTTGTCTGCCTTGCCTTGTCAGCACACCGCATAATTTAGATTCCATAAACAACGCGCATTTGATTCACTGACGCAATTCCCCCATCCCCTTCCCCTCTCCATCTTTGGCACCTCTGCTGGTGGCCTCAGGCCTGACAGTGGGAGAACGGCTTGTCAGTACTAAGCATGCTTGATTAAGAATAGATCGCAGGTTCCACTAAAATCAAGGTCATTGTTTTCGGTTCAGTCGTGTTCCCACGAATATTGACTTTGGTTTATCGCTGGTCCATTAACGAAGAGTATGAGAGAAAAAAAAAAAGGGAATTAATTTTTCTTTCAGTTCAGCCGTGTTTTTGGTTTAGCCGTTTAGTTTGTTCCCCTCTTCTCATAATTTTCACTACATAAGTTTGGATAAACCAAAATAATAACCGAACCGAACAGAATAATCTGAACCGAAATAATATGTCCAGTCCCTAAAATTTTGGTTTAAGCGTGTTCCACTGTACATACAAAGAAATATGAACATGATAAATATATTAATTACCATTTTTATTTTGTTCTTGTGGAATAAAATGTCGAAAGAATTGAATTGACCCAATGTAATAGTTGCCCTGTACTTTACAGATTTGAAGCTTCATCTCCAGTCGACAGATTATGGTAACTTCCTGGCCAATGAACCAAGTCCCTTAACTGTCTCTGTGATTGATGATAAACTGAGAGAAAAGTTGGTTGTTGAAGTGGAACACATGCGAAATCATGCCCTGCAGCCATTGGCAGCTTTCTTAGATTACATCAAGTGAGTATGAAATATGTATAAGGCAGACAGCTGGGAGATATTGTGTGCTGTACGTTATTTGTATCTGAGGTTCGGTGTGGTCTTTTTTTTCTCCTTGATCTAAATTATCAAAAGAACTTTCTCTTTTTAATTTTAAGTAGATGCAAACAATTGTCACAGAAATATATTTAGACAAATTGCATTAAAGACGGAGGAATTAAATTTGGTGCCTAACATACATCGGCCCAGGGACTCTTGTCTCTCTCTCTCTTTCTCTTTCACATGTATACATAAAAATCAAAAGCTATGCAAGTTTAAAGAGATTGAGAAAGACAGAATTTAGGGCTTCGTAATGGCAATAACAATGGCCCATGTGATGGTATGTAAAATACTTATGTACACATGACATGTGAATTCTGTAACTGTACGGTTCTTTGTTGTTGTTGTTTTTTTTTGTATCTTCAAATTTGTTAATTCAGATACAGCTACATGATTGACAATGTTATCTTGTTGATCACCGGAACTCTGCATGGTCGACCCATTCATGAGCTTCTGCCGAAGTGCCATCCATTGGGCACATTTGACCAGCTGGCAGCTATCAATTTGGCAAACACATCAATTATGTTGTACAATGCTGTGCTTGTGGACACACCACTGGGTAAGTAAGAGCCTCTCTAATGTTTAAATTTTTTTTTCATATCTTTAGTTATATTCCTACAGTAGAGCACATTTGTAATGAACACTTTTGTAACGAATTGACAGAACTAAAGAACACATTTATTTACCCTTGTGTATTTCAGTTATTTTTAGATGCTTATAGCAAACAACCAGTAACAAACTGACTGATGTAGCAAACTAAAAGTTATGCCTCACAGGCAGTTTTTGCTACTTGTTTACAACCAAAGTAGCAAACCCAATCGCCAGAATGTGTTCAGTCGATAGATGTACTAACAATAGCTACATTTAGTACATCTATGGTCCAGTCTGACACAGGCCCAGCCGAGTGCAGAACAGAATATGTCATAGAGAAAGATGAACTCGTGAATATGTTTTGCGTCCTGTTCAGCAGACCACAATAATGTCGTATACAGTGGTCTCTGCCTAAGAACCCTCCGCCTAAGGACCCGCCATTGGTGCGAAACGGAATTTTTTCATTATAATTTACCTGCCTAACAGCCCACCCCAACAAAGAAAATCTGCTAAGAGCCCGGTGTCAGTCCAGGATAGTCATGCGCAGGTGATGAAATTTCACATCAGACTGTCCACTTGCAGGGAAACACACAGTGCCAGGCGCACAGTACAAGTGTAATAATCAATAAATATGCATAGGGAACAGGGTGGAGGGTAGAGAAGTTCCCTGAGGCAAGAGCGGGTATGTAACACCTTTATTGTATGATTAACATACACATGGACAAGACTGTAACCATTTCATTGTTTACCAATAAACGAGGCAGCGCCTGTGATTGGTTTTGTACCTATGTCGAGATGCCCTCAAAGCTTGCTGATTGGTCAGTTTTTATGAAACTGACCTCAGATAATCTTGTTAATTTGAACAAAAGCTGTGTACACGATGAAACTTCACTCATTCCTGAGCGATCACCCATAGGGAAAGATCATTGTTCTTTTCTTAAATTTCTTTCCACACAAACATATCCTGTCTCGTTCAACTGCCATGCTGTCATGAGGAAACTCTCTAGATGTGCAAAAAAAATGGATATCCTTGATGAAATCGTCACTCAAGAAAAATCAGGAGTTGTAAATTTCACCGCGATCGGCAAAAAATTTAATGTAGATCGGACAACTGTCGCACAAGTATCCAAAATCAGAGAAAGTTTAAGGGAGCAGGCCAGTTCAGGAACTCTGACTTTAAAGCGAAAGAGGCCTTTCAAAGAACAAGATGTGGACGAAGTCCTTCACATATGGGTGAAACAAAAACTACAGCAAGATGCTTGCCTTAATCTGAGCTGTCTAAAAACTAAAGCAAGTCAGCTTTCTGAGGAGATGAGCCATGATTTTACACCGACAGACAGCTGGCTCAGTAGGTTTAAGGAAAGACATGGTCTGAAATTCAAGAGAGAACTTGGAGAACTGCAGTCGACAGACACAGAGTCAGCTGAACAGTTCAAAAAGTATACTCTGCCACAACTTCTGGAAACATATAGCCCGGATTGCATCCACAATGCAGACGAAATGGGACTGTACTTCAAGGGACTGCCCGATTGAGGCTATGCACCCACTAATGAGAAACTATCAGGTGGGAAAAAAGCAAAAGAACGGATTACTGTGCTCATCTGCGCCAATATGACCGGCACAGACAAGAGGAAACTTGTTGTCATCGGCAAATCCAAAAAACCTCGATGCTTCCCATGGGACCTCACAATTCTTCCTGTCAACTACAAGAGCTCTAAAAATGCATGGATGACGGGCGCGATTTTTCAAGAAATTTTGGATTCGTGGAACAGGAACCTCAGGTACCAAGACAAGAAGATTCTCTTGCTCCAAGACAACTCCAGCGCGCATCCTGCAGATTTAAAGTTTACCAACATTGAAATTGTTTTTCTCCCCCCCCCAATACCACATCTGCTATTCAGCCTATGGATATGGGTGTTATCAAAAATTTCAAGTTCATTACAGGACCAAATCAACAGCAGAGTCATTGCTGAGCTGGATGCAGATGAAACAGTGAAAGCCGCGGCAGCCATGAAGAAAATAAGTCTGCTAGATTCCATCTACTTAATGAGCGATGCCTGGGCTGCAGTCAAGGGGCAAACAATAATCAACTGCTATGACAAGGGCGGCTTCAAAGCACCGGAGAGCTGTGTCAGTGAACAAGAAGAAGAAATTCCAATTCCGGACAACTTAACCCTGCAGCAATTTGAAGAAATTGTGTCACAGGAAGAGGACCTTGAAGTTTGTGGCACACTCACAGAAGAGGAAATCGTTGCCACCGTGAAGAGAACAGAGGACGAAGAAGAAGAAGAAATTACACAAATGGCGAAAGAACCCACAAACCAGGTGCTGTTGTGGTCCCTGAACAAAATTCGCATCTACATGCAATTAAATGGAAAGACAAGCCTCCAGCCCCATGTCAAAGCAATCAAGAACGAAATTTATAGATCACTTCATCACAACAAGAAACAAAAAACCTTTGACCAGTATTTTTCCCGAAACAATAACCCTACAAAAGACAAAGTCACCCCCCTCCCCTCACACACACACACACACACATGAAATTGGTCAATGGGGTCAGTGGGGGGCATAGCCTGAAGCCACTGGTTCCCACTTGCTCCATAACAAAAAATTAGAAGAAACAAAAACATACACACATGCTCATAACTATATGCACCACACACACACACACACATATAAAAGAAATGTGGCCTAGTTAGCACAGAGGTAATCTACGGGTCACGTTATATGGTATGGCAATCAAGGGGGATAAATCATAAAAAAAAATGGTCAGATGAGTTGCATCCCTTGAATTCGCCTAAGAACCCGCTTTTTTTGTCTCTCGGTGACCGGGCTCTTAGACGGAGACCACTGTATTACCAAGAAAATGCAATGCGAGAAAGACTGACCATGAGGTACGCAGTACATGTAGTGTGCAGGCATGCAGACAACAGTGTGCATCTGGCAAGCGAGAAGGCTATGCTTGGTCAGAAAACTACCAAAATCGGCTATATCCACACAGAAACTCATGCTATTACCAACGTTATGGCACCACATCATGTATCAGTGTAATGTTTATGTCATGTTGTTAGTACAATTGCGTCACTGTAATGTTTATTTAATTATTTTTATGGACTCATGTTTTGATAGATGTATCCAGACATAATAAAGTGATAACTAAAATTTATAGTATTATCATTCTGCTGAAACACTATGAAATGCCTTTTGTGGGAGAGCAACTGGGATGGATATAAAGAACTACTGATATAAAGAACTACTTGCTTTGTCAGTGGCTGTTCTTTATGCCAATGTTCTACTATACATCATAGTAGTAACTGCCGGCTTCTGGCTGAATTGTGAATAATATTTGGTGAAATATTTGCAAACAAAAATATTATTTATTTCTTTTGATAATCCCATAAATAATATTTATATGGCATCCTTTTATCATTATAGAGTGATATTTTAGAGTATTTTAAAGGAATTAAAATATAATTAAAGATTGGGTCTTTAAAAACAGATAACCAAGTGTAAATTAAGTGATCTTATGCTTTATAAGGTAATATATAGTCTGCTGATCACATTCAGTGAAAAGTTTGACTTCAGTGAGATTTGTTTTACATCAGCGTCTTGTTTTTGTTTTCAAATCACATTAGTCAGACCAGTCTATTAGTTGAATACACGGTGTCGTAATAGCTAAGCTGATTAATCATATATTATTGAGATATATTATTATTATAAGTTTATTTTTTAACTGGTCATAAAAATATAAGAATAGAACAATTTTAGCTTCCTTTTCCCATGTGGAAATGAGACAAACTTCCTTTTTGCAACAAGTTGCCCATCAGAAATAACATGTTTTTTTTTTTAAACATCTTTATCAAGTTGCTATACACTAGAATTTGGAAATACAATGGATGGTTATGAATGTCTTCCACAGCTCCTTACATCAAAGATTGTATTTCTGCTGAAGATCTGGATGAAATGAATGTTGAGATCATCAGAAACACACTGTACAAGGTAGTAAATTGTTCCTGTTAATATGCTTTGCTATGTTATCGGATAGTTATTTTTCATCTAGCATGACAAAAGTCTTAAATGTGTTATGGATGTGTTTGTGATAGTTTCTTGTTATTGTTTTTGTAGTTTTGTGTCTACTTTAAAATGTAACTATTCATGCATCAGTGTGAGAGAGTTTCAAACTTTTCATTTTTGACACTGGTCTTACAGAGATTCCTCCTCCTCCTCCCCCCCCCCCCTCCCTTTTTTTTTTTTTGCCATGGATATATACTACACAATGAAGTTTTAGAATTACAGATAAATGAAAAATCTCTTGTCAGAAACAGAGAATTAGTCTTTATTTTTTTTTTTTGTCTTTTTTTGTTTGTTTGTTTGTTTGTTCCTTAAGAATAATTGTGTTTTTTTCCTCAGTCTTATTTGGAAGATTTCTACAATTTCTGCAAGAAACAAGGTGGGGCAACAGCAGAAGTCATGTGTGAGGCTCTGGCAGTGAGTAGCATTATTTTGTTATCCAATGTCAAGTTGATAAAGTCATGTGTATATGCTGGCTAGTCTTTGAGGAGGGTACATGACGTTGTCAAGCATACATGTGAAATAAGGAAAGAGAATTTCCTCCAGGGATTTTCCCTGAATGAACATAATGCCTGCCTCAGTAGGAATGGAAAGGGAGCATGTGAATTCAACTTGTTTTGAAATTTCATAGAAGCATAGACATAGATGATATGATTGGATTGTTTCAGATGCTGAAAAAGTTAATATTTATTCAGCTAATCATTGTAGCAGAATAATTATTCTTTCATTTAAGATGATTGACAGTAGTACAGTTGCTGAAAATTAAAATTTTATTCCTGATGAAGCAGGGTCCAGCCATGTGCCTGTTTGCAGTTTTGCATGTATTAAAGTGAAGCATATGATGATGGGCCATTGTCGTCATTATTCTATGGAATCCTAGTTTCCCGTGGCATGCATTGTATTGTTTTTCTTTACTCTAACACTATTTCATCAATTATGCAGCAATTCGATTTAATTTTTCATTTGTGAATGTCAAATTTTGATCAGACTTTCTTGCTGTCATCAGATATACTATTCACATCCTTTAAGATAACAGATGCAATTAACTTTCAGTGATACACCTTAGACCTAAAGGGAGGCATGGGTCATCCAGGTATGAAATATATGAAATCATGAAATGAGTTGATTAGGCAGTATTGCCTATGTTGACATATCTTCTTTTGATTACTTTGAACAGTGATTGATCACCGAAAACCCCTCAAAATTGCTCGCAATTTCTAAATCATGTGAGTAATTATATGGGATATTTGTTTCAGTTTGATGCAGATCGCAGAGCATTCATCATCACCATCAACTCCTTTGGGACTGAGCTGAGCAAGGAGGATCGCATAAAACTGTATCCTCGCTGTGGTAAACTGTACCCATCAGGCCTCAAGCTGCTGGGAGAATGTGATGATTTTGAGCAAGTCAGAGCAGTAGCAGAGTACTATCCAGTAAGTGTCTAAGCTCGTGTCAATACCTTGGTGTATATTATCCAATAATCAAGCCGAGAATATGGGCAGGAAAATAAAGTTGAAAGCTTTTATGTGTGGATGCAGTTGAGTATTTAACTTCAAATTTTACTGAAAGTTGTGAAATATTTTTGAATAAAGAGGTTGAGATTTTAGTGGTTTTTGTGACATGAAAACAATAACAGAATAGAGATATTCTGCCGTAACATACTTCAGATTATTACCTTTAATTCATGACTGACTGTTTAACTGAAACTCTTCTTGCAGTCATTGAAAAGATAAGATTATTAAAAATTGCCAACACATAACCGAATTGTTAATTTGACAAAAACAGGATATGCATAATTTGCCAAATGTTTTGACAGTGGAGAAATATGTTCACCCTCCAGTACCAGTAAAGATGTAGGTATTAGAGAATAACAAATGGTGAAAGCTTTGCAACAGTATTAAGTCATTTGTTTTTGTTTGATTCAGCAATATAAAGAGCTCTTTGACAACTCGGGTTCAAATCCAGGTGAAAAGACACTGGAAGACAAGTTCTTTGAATATGAGGTATGTAAAATGTACTACTCAGTCTATGCCACTGATTCTTTAGAGGCTGCACATTTGTTTCAGTTCCCAGGAGAAATGGCATGGACATTGTTAGCAGAAACAAGA
Organism: Peronia peronii; assembly: GCA_039654565.1. NCBI lineage: Eukaryota > Metazoa > Mollusca > Gastropoda > Systellommatophora > Onchidiidae > Peronia > Peronia peronii. The sequence continues at coordinate 6,943 of JBCEWB010553363.1, read as the reverse complement.
ATCTGCAGCATTCATTTTTTTGCAGTTATTTGTGTTTATATTTTTTGTGTAGGAAACTGAATTCTGTTTCTGGAAGATGATGCAGATAGATTTGATTACTTTTATGCTTTTGTTTAGATGTTATTTCTTTGCCTAATAGTTGATATGAAAGTCCTCAAATTACTGAAAACAGTAATGATTTTTGTTGGCAGTTCCGAATTATTAAATTTCTCATCTATTGCATTCCCAGGTGCATCTCATGAAGAAATCCTTCATGCAGCAGTTCCAATTTGGTGTGTTCTATGCTTACATTCGCCTCAAGGAACAGGAGATCAGGAATATCATTTGGATTGCAGAGTGTGTGGCGCAGAGGCATAGGGCCAAAATTGACAGCTACATTCCTATATTCTAGAACCCACCCCTTCTTTGGCTGTGTTAGCTCAAAGTTGTAATGTATTCGAGTATATTGGACTGAGAGATCTACAAAAGCAGTGTTTGAATGAGTAATTCTTGAGGGAAGTGGTTTGTGAGCAATGCTTTTCTGTGATCATCTTCCGTTCGTTTTTTTGGGGCCAAAGATCGGCACATTCTAATGTAAATCTCAGTACAGTTACCTTGTGAAGTGTCCTTTTTAAGAGAACTTTATAATTGAAGGGTGTTAAATTGTAATTTTCCACTGAAAATTTATAATACTGAAGTTAGTTACTGATATATCAATATCAGTTGTTACAAGGGGGTTATAATTTAAAACTCCAGCATTTCTTTTTTTTATTTAACTCATATTTGGGCTATAACTGTAAGCGAGGATGTGTTTTCTGTGCTCCATGATACAGTTCAGTTTTGCAATGAGTATAATTAATTCTGCAGTATGAATGAATTTGGTTTCCTTTATATTGATGTGAAATTTCAGCAGAAAAACATGCTAGCCAGGTATTGTGTAGTTCTGTAAAGCTGGTCATGAAATTTTTGGGAAACTTTTGAAATATTGGCAGATATTGTCCAGAACCAACTTAATTTTTACCTTGAAATCAGTCTCTGCAATAGTTAAATTTTTAAAGGGAGGAAAATGGAGATTCTTAAGTTGCATGAAATTTTTCCTATGATGAAGAACACGCCAAAAAATATATGTGCGAAAGCTTATCAGTTTTTGTCCTCATTATTTGTTTTACATGAGATTGTGATAATGTCTCTCATTCATTCTTGTTTTTTGTTGACTACTTGCAAGCATATGAAGGATTATGTATAACCCCAAGGGTGTAAGAGTTAAAATGCCCCCAATTATGTGATATTTCATTGTCTGCATCAGATTCATTCAGGATCATTCCTTGCACAACATAATATTATTTCATGTTTTTTTTGTTTGTTTGCTTGTTTCTACATAGCATGAATATTTTTCACTGAATATGAGTTGACATTTACATATCGTCAGAATGTTACATGTTCTCTAATACTTCATACATACTTGGATTTATTTGCCCATTTTTGTTTTGTTTCTAATTTTTTTTTTTTTTTAACTTTTTATAAGTGGAAAATACTTCCAAACTGGATACATTATATCTAGTTACATCAGTATCACATTGGAGTTGTGTGTATCTGAGTTGACAAACTGCTGTTAAAGATAGAATGATGATAAATAATCAGTAAAGCAAGGTGCTAAAGCACTGTGTCCTTGTGTGGTGTGAAAGCCAAGATCTGATGGAACCATTGCTTCCACTAAACTTTGTACAAAAATAAAAATTAAATAATAGGAAACATTGTTTTGTTGAGATATATTCAATTTGGAACATTTTTAGGGGATTAAGTGGAGGTGCAAACTTCCAGCAGTGGCAGCATAACTAATATGAATACTAAAAAATTCAGCATCAAAAGATGTAGTGTCTGAATGATCATGTAATTAGAATTGTAAAGTATGACCAGTGTGTTCAATAATCTATAAGAATCAGTCATATAATGTAACCATGTTCTTTTAAACAGTTGTTGTCATATTCTTCGAAGACCCACCAGTTGACAAGATATTTTGAAAGTTTATGGAAATCTGACTACTGCACATGTGCAATTTGCAATTTGTTGCCTTTGTCATATGGTTGAAAATATGATACCAGTGGTTCTGGTGTGCTTGTATTCATGTGATTGAGCACTTGCATATGTGCATTTACTGGGGTCATATATTTAAAATGAACAAACATTATTTCATGGGTTATGGTAGATTTCATCATGTGTCACAGAAAGAAATAGAGAAAACAAGTAAATTGACCCAGAATACTTGAAGTGTTCATGTTATTTTGGGGGAGGGGGGGGGGGGGGTTCTTTTGTTTGTTTGTTGTTTTTCTTTTTTTCATGATAGAAGATTGTTGGACATTTCAGTGGAATTCCACTTATGAAAGTTTGCCATAAGGCATTATGAAATCAGGCATTCGTCCAACCGAGTCAGCCAGAGATAACCTAATGTTTCAATAGAGAGTAAATTTACATCACAATTTTTAACTTTTTTTTTTTTTTTTTTTTTTTTTCACAAAACCATTTTGTGTCTATTTAAAAATGTATGTGAGGGTTACACTTGCTGAAATATATTGAATGAAAGTCCAAAAATTATAATTTAGTGACATAATTTAAATGAGAATTAATTAGGATTGACATTTTCTTGCTAAATTCATCTGCAGCTGCAGCAACAGATAACCCCCATTTTCTGTAATACCAGTATTTCAGAATTCTATTCAAGGTAGACCACAGATATGTTCATCAACAGAAAGGGAAATCAGTAGCTTTTTTGAAAGGTTTAATGTTGTATCAATAACTCTACATAGTCAAAAGGTGACCAGCGCCTGATTTCATTGTGTTATATCTCATACGCTTATTTTAACTGCGTCAAAAAATTGGATCTCATTACTAAGAAAGCATCATATTCATCTATAATATATATATATTCTTGTGTACTTTATATTCAAATGCCAAAGTGGCATATTAGACCAGAGTTTATACCGGATTTTTTTTTTTTTGTTAGTGAGTCAGTTTGTTCTCAATTCTTGTCATTATTGTTGTACATAGAGAATCTGATGGATAAATTTGATATGGATTGATTCTCTGCTGTGAATGATATGTGAATAACCATGTAGATAAAAATTAAGTAATGGTCATTGTGTTGTCTCGTTTCTCTTCATTCAAAATCAGTATAAACATGTCGTGATAAAACTTAATGGGTGAGTAGATATAATCATGAAATTGCATATTAATCTAGAAACTTTCTGTCATTTGCAGTATATTTATGTTTTATTTATTTGTAGTTGCTACTACTGCTTGTCACAGAATAAAAAAAAAAACAACTCATGATAGGGTCTAAAACAGAGTTCAATTTAGCTTTGAATGAGATAGGGAAGAATGGATACAGAAAGGTGAAGGTTCACAAAGAAAAAAAATCCAGCCAAATGGAAAATAAAAACAGAATAAGTGGGAACTTAAATTAGTGAAAATAATTGGTTTACTAATACGCACCGTAGATTTCAGTGACACTGAAAACAGTTTCAGTATATTTTAGGATACCTTTGCTAACATGGGTACTTGTAACCAGGAACTTTTTGTCACTGGCAAACTGATTTTGATATTCTTGTAAAACTGTAGATGAGATGCATCTCTGAAAAATTTTTCTTCTCCTTCTCTCCATGTATGAATACTAGATGAGATGTATCTCTGACAAACCCTTCTTCTCCTTTTCTTCATGTGGATAGTATAGGTTACTGTGATGTCAATAAACAGATTGGATGTAAACTTCAAAACTCTGTCTTATAATCTTATATTTTTTTCTCGTGAATGAATCAGACCTGTGTTTTCTATTGTCAGCTTGTGAAACAGGTAAATTATAATGTGTACTTCCACCCAGGTCCATTTTTTGTTTTATAAATGTATTTATTTCCAAAATCTGAAGTCAATACTTCCTTGAATAAATTACTATTATAAAGTAAGAAGGTACAAAGGAAATGATAAAGTAAACATGAAAGTGGCCAGAATTGATATAGTCAAGAACACTTATTTAAATAAAATCCATAACAGCCATCAGAAGTCAACTAGACCAAATGAGATACAGAGGTAATGAATTTTTCTGGCCGAACTACATAAATTTACTAGAGGTGAACCCATGGTCTTTCGTGGGAGATTTTTAAAACATAGTCTTGCGACTTAAAAGTATATGGCAAAGCGTGCATAGTTCGATGTTGATATTTTGGTTGATCAAACCGAATGTTGCTCAAAGAAAACGCGTTTGAATGCATCATACTATCGAACATACAATTTGGATCAAGCACCCTCGCGAATTTATTATTCAATTATTATTACATTTTTACAATAGCATCAAAGACGATGAGCTTTTTTCGGGTTTATGTACATAGAAACACAGATCTATGTGCAACAATCTTAAGTGCCAAATTTTATATGGATCCATTCAGCAGTTTTCTAGTCCATAAGGCCATTGTGGGTTTTGTTGCAGAGGCTATTGTGGGTTTTGTTGCAGATTAAAATTTATCTATACTGTAAATCTGTAGCAAAACTAATAACAGGCTTATAGACTTGAAAACTGCTGAATGGATCCATATGAAAATTGACATACAACATTGTATGTCCGATAGTATGACGCATTCAAAACGTGTTCTTTGAGTAACATTCAGTTTAATCAACCAAAATATCATCACTGAGCTGCGTACAGTTGCCATACACTTTAAATCGCAGGGCTATATTTAAAAAATCTCTCAAGGAGGTCGTGGGTTCTCTTCTAGTAGTTTAGATATATTCAAAACTAGATGTTTTAAACCTTGTAATTTCAGTTGTTGGATGGACAAAGGAACAGAAAAGACATATATTTCCAAGGTATATATCTAGTACTATAAAGGATATTTCCACACAACTCAGTATTATACTGTCACAGACCTGAATAATTCTATATTGAGTTGATCTCTCCACTTAACAAAGTTGTCTTGTGAATGCGATAGCTCTCAAAATACATGTAATTGTAATCAGTGCACAGGTGACTAAATACAAACTAAACAATCACATTGCACCATTTTGCATATTATATGTCATTGCCAGATTTTATTTTCTCTCTCTTGTTTTGCAATTATCATTTTGCAAGATAAATTTCAATAGTCTCTCACAGAAAGCCTTCTGTAGTAGGATGTAACAAATGCTAAGGGTGAAAGCAGATATTTAAGCTAACAAATCAAAGTTTTCACAATATTTACATTATTATACTCACATTATACATTTTTTTTGATAAAGAATGATAGAAAAGATAAAATGTTGGCATAGCAGGGCACATGTATACATTACAAATAAAATATGAACAAAATGTATACAAGTATATCATAATATTATAGGTGCATCACAGAGACAAAATCCAAATTAGAGTAATGACTGTTTTGTTTTTTTCTGCTTTACAGTATGATGCATAATGAACAATTTCTCACAGGCTGTTGTGCTGTAGCCAGAGAAATTCACTGACCACACTGAGCAAAAACAGATAATAAATTAGTGACTACTGGCACTATTTATAGATGTTTTATAAAGCTATGGAGATCTACATTTTAAAGCTGGACCAATGAGCCACTACTGCAAACTGCTAGCCATTTGATTTCCCAACTAGATCTAGAAATACCACTATTTCAGAATGGAAAACAACAATATGTTACTGAGTTAGTTTTGAATTCAAAGATGCACATTATTTTCACTATGTATTAATGCCCATGTTCCTGGTTAAGGCACACATCATACATGAGATATCATGGATTGACAAAATATTTTAAAATAAAATGCTGCAAACCATGGATTATGACAAAATATTTTACAATAAAATGCTGCAAACCATGGATTAAACATGCAAAAATTATTAGACATACTATATCCAGGGCCAGTTAAATAATTTCAGCTTTCTTTTCAGCACAAGTTCAACATATGAGTTTGAAGAAACAAAGACCGTATGTGTCTGAACAACTAAAATAAATAAATGATGAACACAAAACAATATTACATAAATAATATTTGAGAGAGAAATGATGAGCAAAATTTGGATGCTTAAATGCTTGAGTAAAAATGAGCAAGTTGGGAGATGATGAAAGTATAACAATAAAAAAAAAGTGACAAAATCTCAGGTTAAGAATTTGAGAGCAAAATATTAATTTACCCTCACAAAATAAGTATAAACCAGTGATCAGTGTCAGGTAAGTATCTCGAGTCTATAGAAAAATGATATTTAATGTAGTTGTGACCACCATTTGATCATTAAAAACTCTTATAAAAAAGTACATTTAAAACAATGCTTTGAGCAACTGTTTCCACATGTGAACACCAGTTAGTATTTAGTTTTTTAAAAAAAATTGACTGATTTAACACCAAAGTCTATGGACCATGTTGTTTGTACAGACACATGAAAACTCATGAAAAGATGAACTGCTTCATTAAAACTTGAAAATCCTAGTAACTAAAGATGCCTCCCAACAAAAAATATATACACTCTAACACACTTAGTAAGAAAATGCTTAAAAAGAAACTTGCGTTATTAAGAAAGAATCTTTGGGAACAGTTTTTTTGATATGTAATTTCTTATGGTTACAAAGAAATAAAACGATGGGCCGGTATGAAACCTATGCTTATAACGAACGGTTTCCGTTTCCCCGATCGCACTTTTCTTTCATATTAAACGTAAACCAAGACCAAACTGAAGTACCGAACCAGTTCCCTCCGACAAACAAATCATCCCTGAATGTGTCAAGTAGGCCTACCCGTACCGGTAATGTGCTGTACTGCCCAGCAGTATGGCACAACAGGCCCAGACAAAGAAATCGTCTGTGAGGAGTCAAGTACAAGCGCCCGCAATGTGCTGTACTGCCCAGCGGTATGAAACTGACCGTAAGGCCTGAGGCGCAAGCGTGTTGAAATAATGCACCGTCCCCCGTTTCACACCTCACCCGTCGCTCGTGGCCCC
>JBCEWB010553252.1:379-18584 GCA_039654565.1 Peronia peronii | reverse complement strand
ATCTATCTATCTATCTATCTATCTATCTATCTATCTATCTATCTATCTATCTATCTATCTATCTATCTATATATATAGAGAGAGAGAGACAGAGAGAGAATAGCAAGGACAATAACTTGGGAAATTTAAGAGATAAAATCGTTGTGAGAGAGTCTACAGTTTAATATTTTCTTTTAAAAAGCTCTGTTGTTGCATAACAACATGATATGACAGCTGCATTTGCCACGTTGAGTTCAAAGGGCATATAACTAGTTAATGAAATATTCATGCATTCATATTATAGAGATTTTTCTCCCACTATTTCATCCCTAATGCAGGCACAATTTTCTTTCATATGCAAACAACTCATCCCTTATTTATTGTTCTCAGCTATAAAACTGTATACAAGTTGCTATCTCGTGACAAATCATAAATCATACCACGTTCTATCGATGATACAATAGAGATCATTTGGACCATAGTTTATCTACGTGCGTAGGCCCGGACGCATACAATCAGGCCAACGTCAATAAAATTCAGAAATGTTTTTTGGAAACGACGGACACAGATGGTAGCACATTCGACAGTGTATGTTACCACTGAAATGACAATAAGAGAAAACTTTCTAGTGTGCTGACTTGAAAAGCTGTTACATAGTCAGGGTTGAATATGCAAGTCCCTATGGAAAGTTCAGTCCTACCAACCGCTTTCTTGAATATTTCTGGCCGACAGATTTGCGAGTATGAGTTCCTTCCTGCTAAATCTCGGCATCCATCGCTCACCCCGACAGCCATCCATTCTAATTAGTGACTTGGCCTGGCACCGTGTTAACCTCTCCCGCTTAGCTCTGGACACCGACTTGTCTTTCATGTTTTTCAATTTGCTTTTCCTCTTATTCATTCTTCGTCCATTGCTTTCCTCCTCATTTTCTTTGCCCCATCCATCAACTCATCCATCCATATATCCCTTGTCAGTCCACCCACCCACCCACCCATCCATCCATCCATCCATCCATCCATCCATTGGCCCCCTTTTCCCTTTTGCATTCTCCACCCTCCATTCTAAGAATGTTCCTACTCACTTCACGTATCAATACAAGTTATCAACCTGATTCTTTGGCTCCATAGACAAGTACTCAGTCTCTGACAAAAGTTTTCGTATAGCTGCCAATCTCAATATCTTATCTTCTTATATATCTGTTTTTAACACCTCCGCCAAGACCCTCTATAGTCGTCCTCATTTTGCATTCTATTTTTTTTCCCGTTCTTTTTTCGACAAGTTATAAATTTTCTATACATTTATCACCCTTATCTAATTCTTTGATTCCAGGGGATGCATTTTTACATCTCCATCGTCTCCCCTCTGTACTGTTTCAGAGAGAGAACTTTCAATGTACGCAACATAATATGCAGAACCTCCGATTACCATTATTTTGGACCGAATCGAACATTTAGATGGGGTTTTGGTAACCCGTCTGAACGGCTAGTGATAATGACTGAAGATAACATTCAGATTTATCGTAGGTGAATCACGATCAATGGTGATAGTAAGGAATTATATATCTATTTTTTTGACACGATATCCTATCCTATCCAGGGGCTCGAAATGCGCTGACACAATTATTGAATACGTAGTGTATTTTAAATATATAAACTTCTGACTCACACCACTATAAACTTTATATAATTTAATATCTACTGGAAATTTTATGTTTTGTTTTTTTTCCAAAGAATGTATAACATTCAGCCTATACTACAGAAATGATTCTCCATCTTAAGGAGATAATAAATACACGCAGCATTCTGGATAAAAACTAGCCCATGACGACAGATTACCAAGTGAAAGGAATCCGTGCGACATAATTTTCTCACAATAAGTTTTCATTAACCCATAGCAATTTAAAAATGTATATGAATCGGCGAATAGATTTACTTCTATTGAACCAATATAACTTTCAAAATACATGACAGAGAAAAATCTCTGGAAGACAGAGAAAGAGATCGAAGGGAGGACGGCCGGTAAGTGAATGGCCTCACACTAACACAGGACAACTGACTACGAGTGCTAGAGACGTGAGAGGAATGGAGGGTGTCGGTTGCCAGGGTTTTCTCGGCACCACAACGCTTGAAGATACCTGAATAGGACAGGATAGGACTGATTTGGTGTAGGATAGATGAATGGGATGGGATGACATAAGATTGGATAGAATTGGATAGGATAGGATAGGATAGGATAGGATAGGACAGGATAGATGAATAGGATAGGATAGGATAGGATAAGCGATGAAAGGATAAGATGCAAAAGTGAATGTTGGAGATTCATATTGTGGATTTTTTTTTTCAGTATTTCATCATAAGTAAAGGTGAAGATATATTATCAACTTTTCTGTGTAATATGATGTATATTACTCAAAATTGAAAACATCCACAATGCGAATGCTTTTTCCCCAGAGCCTCCCACATACAGACTTTCGCACATCACTAGCTATAACATAATCACTTCAGGCGAACACTTAAAAGTAGTCAACCAGCCATATCGGAATAACCTTCTTATTTTGGTGAGCTTGCATCCGCATAACGATAATGGTGCCGATGCTCAAAATTTTCTTTGAAATAATCATCATCACAATGCAGAGGTGAATTATGACCTCTCTGTCTACACCAGATGGCGATTCAACGTCCTATAAAAAAAAAAAATAATAAAACCTTATAGTCTGGATAGAACAATTTTGCTGCTATATTGGGTATGCATTGTGCAAATAAAAGGAGGGAAGGGGGACGGAGTGGTGGGGTGGAGGAAGGGGAGGGGGGGGGGGGGGACAGGATTCCCCAGGGTTCAAATGAAAGTTAGCATCATAATGAAATATGATTATATTTTATTATAGAGAGATGCAATTAATTTACTGGGGTAGACAAAAAACTAATACAGGAAATCTAACAGCAGAAATAATGGAATTTTTGGCCCCCGAATATGTCGGGGGTCTGAATTTGAGTTTACAGGGCATCGTTACAATCGTGTTCGACGTTGTTTTTTCTCTCTCTCTTTCTCTGTCTGTCTTTTTTCTCTCTCCCTCCTCCCCTCCCCTCCCTCCCCCACGGAAACCTTAATTTCCATATAAGAGTATTTGATCATCTTTTTTTTCTTCCATATAACCATTTATTATTTAACCCGACGGCTGGGCATACTTGTAAGACAGATTGAATCTCCTTAATTCATATGATAATTATGGCAGACTAAAATTCATGGAAAACGTAAAAATGCCAGAGTAGGCCTAGTTGTTACAAAAACTAGAAGGGATTACTGATGAATACAGAATTGTTCGCCTCTTAGCTGTAAGGGATCTAAAAGTAAATTACTGAACTTTCTACATTAATACAAGTACCCAACTCATGTTTCAATATATTTCTCTCTTTTTTTTGTGTGTGTTTTATTTTGTTTTAAATCTTCACCTGAGAAAAAAAAGTCAAGCCATTTGAGATGAGGAAAACATTGAAGAATATTATGACTTTGAAAAGGATTGGTTACTGCTAAGTTATTTAATCTCACCACTTTAAAAGCGCGTTTTCAACTTTTCAGCTCACATAGAAGGGCCCATAGACCTTGAAAATGCATCAGTTAAAGCTTGTTCTTTGTCCTTGTGTGCTAAAATGTCGTGATATAAGAAAACTAGATTGTAAGAAACAAGCAAACAAACAAAAAACTATATAAAAAAAAAATTTTCGAATCTTTCTCTTATCTTCTGCAGTCATCATTCTCAAGATTCATTCGTTTGTCTCCGTTAAGATTAATGCTGTAGCCTAGTCGTCATGTATTTGTGGCGGGATTTCTCCATGCTCTAAGTAAATCAGAAAAAAAACGCTACGACAATCTTCGGCGTAGTGGAAATACTCGATAATCAGAGACTAGAGTTGCATCATGAGAAGTCATGAGAACTGGCAGGCAGAACAAACAAGCACAACATATAATTCAAAGTATGATCCCAAAATGTTCCTCCCAAGCCAATTTATCAGTCTGTATCTTTGGTTACAAAGAGTGCTCATGCTATTTTCCTGTGTACCCATTAATTTCTTTTTTGCAAGATTAACATTAGGCCCGCCTTTTCTTTTATTTTTGACAAATCGTTATATAAAGCCATATCCCATGCCGTTAATGAAGCTGGTGCACATCGAAGAACTCGGTGGTTAAAAATTGACATTTCGCGTGGCAAAAATGGGAGGTGAATTTAATAATAGACTTTTTGGAACCTTGTTAAATATAACTGTTGAAGGCTGCCCCAAGAGCACTCGTGTGATATAAAGATAGACTAGGCAGTACTTGATAATTATAAAATCTTCATGGACTTCAATTTGAGAAAAAGTTTGAATCAAATCGTAGTGTCAACCTCTGCTTCTAATTAGTGTGGGCCGCCAGTAGTGTTTACCCCTACCTGTTATTATTGTAGAATGCGTGCATAATTTTCATCACTGAGTCTCACATTTCCAGCACACCCTCAAAAAGTGATATTTTCAACAAATTCTTTGATATTAAAACATTTTCAGAATTAGTGGCCTGTATGTCAGAATTAATGTAGGTGGTAATCAAATTGTTTTCATCTGTTCACAAGACCTAAATCAAAGTCCATTGTTTCACAACTATTTAAAGCCAGAACAGCAACAACATTTCACATCATTTTGATCTGTATCAAATCATTTTGTCTGACATCAGTAAGGTCTAGGAGTTCTAATGTAAATGATTTTATCTCTGGTGAGAAAGTCAGCATTTTGACATTTGTACGCCAGGTCAAGTAGAACCCAGAGCAATGGCAACAATGTCATATGTTACACTTGCTTCGTCCCTTACAGTGATGAATGGAAAATCAGCCAATTCTAAAACTTCAGAAGATTTGGACGCCTTTTTGAACATCATTCAGACAATCAATTTCTACTACAGATTGTTCTTATTGATCATAGGTTGGTTCTGCAATCCTTTGGCTTTCATGGTATTTAGTCGAAAGACGTATCGTGGCAGTACCATAAGTATTTATCTGCGAATATTATCACTGTCAGATCTGGGGTTCCTTTCAAATAGTATCACTCGAATCCTTCTAGAGGAAATCTACAGTGATATCTCAACGAAAGACTTATCATGTCGCATCAGCATGTTCTTCGTATTTTTCTGTGTGTTCACCAGCAGTTGGGTATTAGTAGCGGTGACTGGTGAGCGAGTTGTTGCCATTATATGGCCTCACGAAGTTCACATCATTTGCTCTGTAAGATCAACAGGTATCGTTCTTGTTTGTCTTTTTCTGTTTGTATTTTTGATAAGCTTACCATATCTCTTTGTGTACGGTGATGTACAAAATGTGGATCCAGTATCCAATGTAACATCTGTGCAGCAGTGTGTAATTATTTTGAATGATCAAAAAATAAAAATAGCCATACGAGCTACGGACACTGTCATGTTTTTCCTCCTGCCCAGTCTCCTTCTCACGATTTTCAACATTGTTATCGTGACTGGTGTGGTGAAAAGCCGACGTAGAGTTCTGAAACAGTCTGCCCAAAGTAAATATATGTCAACAAAGGATGGCTTGAAAGGAAATCCTAAGATAAAGAAAGAACTTTCTTTAACTATTATGCTCATCACCATCAATATTACGTTTATTTTATGCAATCTTCCAGCGTGTGCTTGGTATCTTGCATTTTCTGAGACTGAGAGTGGAATGGGCCCAGTAGATTATGCTATCTATGAGTTGTTGAACAGTTTTATCTACACTAATAATGCCCTCAATTTTGTGCTCTATTGTGCAACAGGATCTAGATTCCGCTCAGAGCTAAATGTCATGTTTAGAGATATTGTCATGACTTGCAGGTCAACTTAATGATATTAAGTTTTGTCTTTTATGAGTATTTTCTTATTCTTCAGTTACCGCGTTTTTGTTGCTCTTCTGAATGCAAACAATTTGAAGTGAAAGAGAGAGAGAGAGAGAGAGAGAGAGAGAGAGAGAGAAAAATGATTGAACACAAAGCAACACACACACACAAGCACGCACGCACTCACACACACATACCCACGCATACACACACCCACACAAGATCACACAAAGCTGAAAATTAGATCAATACATAGAAAGCTGGGCGTCCTTGCTTTGGTACTGTGTTTCTTGCCACTTTGCCACAGGACATCATGTAGGCCTACATATCTTTGCTTTAACTATTGTCTAAATAGATAGGATCATTAGCTTGCACTCCTTTTATTTATCAGTCTTACAAGTGACCTATTTCATGTTGATAAAAGAAATGAAAGGCCATAGGTTCACTTATGAATATTTGTCCTGTATTAGAAGAAAAATATAAAAATATCAAGAATTAATTTGAGCAAAGATTACTTGATTGACCATTGCTTAGATGTTAAAAGTCCAGCTAATAAGACAGACTCTATTTCCACACTTTTTAACTTGAGCGATGCATACTCTATATGCTTTTTTCAATGCAAGAATTCCTTGGTGTTTTTTAATTTTTGTTTCTTTTCTTTGCTATTGCTTTTGTTGTTGTTGTTGTTGTTGTTGTCTTTTCCTGTATCAAGAAAGATCTCATTTTGATCAGGAACATCGTTAATGTTAGATCTATATCAAGCTTTATCACAAAACCATTATTCTTCATCGTCATCATTATCATCTCTGTCATATATAAAGTATAGACCACGGACCAAAAGTGATCTTGAAACAATTCTTTTATCTGATTCCATAAATTAACTACTCTTTCCTTCCAATGTCCACATAATATCTCTTTCTTCAAGAGAGCCATGCTCTAGTCCTTACCATGTAGAATACGTTAATTAAAGTCAGTTTGGTGATGTTAATATTAAAACAGGCTTAATATACGGCCCTAGTAAAATACATGGTGTTTGGTCTTTTTGCTTTCTGGTGTATTCATTTAGAATTGCAACGCACAATGATGAATATTAGAAGTATTCATTCTTTTGTCAAATTTCATTGAAATATCTTATCATAATGTGGACATACGAAAAGGAAGACAAGCTGACATTCAGCCGTGCTGTCCAACTTGCTGCCGAGGTGGAGGAGGCTTTCCGAGCAAAGAAAGAGACGCTCACCAGTCCAGCATCTGTCAATGCCTTGGTTTTACGGTTTCGTTAAGGAGACAGGGCAAGGCAAAAACACCCAAAGAAACCAGATTCCAGTGGTAGCCAAAAGCCCCAGCGAGGTAAAAGATATCCTGCAACCAATGTGACGGTACCCACGGCTCAGACCAATGCAAGTTCAAGGACGCAACCTGCAATTTCTGTGGCAAGAAAGACCACATCGAACGGGCGTGCCGCCAGATGAAGAAGCAAGGATCTGTAAAGAGAGTACAGCGTGTTGGCCAGGAGATGTTAGACGTACACACCTGTCATCTCAGCGGCTACCAGTAACATTCAAAGTGGACACAAGCAGTGGGGACTGTCTCATATGCATCGCATCTTGGAGGAAACTGAAGAAACCGAACCTGTCCCCGACATCGACCAAGTACCAGTGTGCTTGCAACGTTGACCTGCCAGTGATAGGTGTAGTGACTTTACCCGTCACAGTGACGTCAGACAAGCCATCCCAGCCGCACAAGTTCGTGGTGACCAGGCTGAACCTGAACGTCCTGGGCCGCAACGCTATCAAATGCCTGAGTATATCAGTGGACACAATCCTGAGCGGCTCAACGATTAAGAAGGTTCAGCATTCGAACACTGAACCCAAGGCAAAGTACAAGCGTCAGACAAGAAAGACGACATTCAGAATAGGCACTCCCTGTTTCGCTCTCACCTTCAAAGGTGGCAAAGGGACAAATTGGTGCCTGCTATTGTTTCAGCAACATTTGGAAGGACAATGGCTGAAGTGAAATTCAAGATACCTGTCCACCACCATTTCAACCAACTGAGACTTAGGAAGTGATTTTTCGTGCCTTCGACATGGACAACGTGTTTTTAGCTTCCTGCACTCCAGACACTCAGCTGGAAGAGGGGTGTTATGGGATCTACTTGTTTTCCTTGGCAGCCTAGAGTTGCTTCCCTAAGAGAAATGTCAAGAATATAACTATTGTGATTATTTATGTTAATTATCAATGTAGGTCTTACCTAAGAGAATGAGTTACCACATGTCATGTTCATGTCTATGTCCATGCAGTGGAATGTTGTATTATTGATGTCCAGTATTATATATAGTGATGTTTGTGGCTCTATGCATATGTGTACACCCATAATTAGTGCACTGTCTGTATCACTATGTCACTATGTCCGAATCTTTCAGTGCAATGAATCGAGTTAACTGGTCCACTATGACTTTCTGTGTGATCACTCTATGATTGCTGAATGCTCGATGATTAACAACATATGAGACACAACACTTTCTTCCTTTCTCTCTCTCTCTTTCTTTCTTTCTTTTTTCTTTCTTTCTCTCTTACTTCCTCTCTCTCTTTCTTTTTCTTTTGAACTCTTAATGGCTGAGATTTCGAGTTATTTTTTTCCTACAGCATTCCCTACCCGAAAGCAATTAAAACATTTGCATGTTGTTATCGTTGACACAAAGAGTTTAAACTGTAATAAATTTCCGAATGGCAATATTCACAACGTCATGGTACATTAGGCCTGCAAGGCAAATGCATCAGAGAGGACTCTCTTTATCCTCTATAATATGCTTTTAAATAATTTCATAACTTAAATATCTTATCGTCTCCAAAATCTGTTCTTTTTTCCTCTCTTTTCTTCAGCATTTCACTATCACAGATCTTTTTCCACAATTCGGGTTTCTCTTCTTGTCGCTCTGATGACTCAATATCCCAAGTCCTTATCCAGAATCTGATTTTAACTCCTCCCTTGACCACTGCTGCACTTAAATATTCAATATCACAAGCCCATGTCTGAAATTCTGGTTTTCTCTCTCTCTTTCGACATGATTAATGCACTTGTTTTGTCTGCTTTTCACGCATCCTTTCTTCGCCACAAACCTCTTTCGAAATCTGACATTTTCAGTAATCTATATTGTTCTCTCTCTCTCTTTTATTTATTTATTTATTATTTTCATTTTTTTAACCTTCAGCATCGTTGCAAGTTAAGAAATCGGGGTCTCAAATAACAATGCCGAATAACACGAGGGGGAAAAAGCAAGCTGCAGTATATTTAGACCAATTACAATGTGTCTTATTTATCAACGTCAAATAATAATATGGACAAATAACAACAAACCAGCAGCATTTCTGGATTTTTCGCTGGATTTTCTTTTCATATTTCTTATGCTGTCTGTCTCTCATTGCTGACATTATCCCTTCATGCACAATATGTTTAAGGGGCCCGTGCCCTCCTATAAGCAACTGCTTTGTTCTCTCATTAAAAAAAAAAAATGCCTTTCCATGTAATAGATAGGCAGATCATATCAACTCCAGGGCTGGCAAATTTAATCCCATGCAATGTAATTTTTCTCTTATACAATCTCTTCATTGTGGTCAATCATTTTCTCTTGTGTTGCGTAGCGGCTTTGGCGAGGGCATTTTTCATTAAATTTATCTCGCGCTCGTTACTTTTACTGAAACGTTTCTTCCTCTCTCGCGCCTAATCTCTCTTTCTCTCTCTCTTTCTCTTTCTTTTTATTACGTCTCTCGTCTTCTTTGAAAACCGACTCGCTTTATAAATCTTAACACGTTGATCTGCCTCTTTGATACCTGGCCTTTTATGCTCAGAAGCTGAATTTCAAATCCTGTATATCAATCAAGTTTTCTAAATTTTTTTTTTTCACTAAATTTCATGTCTATTGAACTTCAACGTTGGCTACTCACTTACTCAGTCAACTACTATCCATCGACAAACTGCACCTCCCCTCTTATCTTCACCGCTTACTACTCATTACTCAATCTATTCAGCCATTTGCGCTTCTAGCCTGTCCGTTTATCTATGAGTCTTTCTCTCTGTCTGTCCGCCCACTTGTCCGTCCCTTTTCTCTCTGTTATAAGACTCATTTATCTATCCCCTTGCCTAGAATATTCTCTTGAAGTTTTGATCTCCACGTTGGTTCAATGCCATTTTACGACATTTTCCCCTCCTTTCAGCTTCAGATTCTCCCTCGACAAATGAAAGCCCTATCTTTTTTCCCCTCCCTGGTTCCTATGGTCCCTCCCTCTTTATACCCTCAACCCCCTCCTTCTTATTTTTCTCCCTGCTACATTCTCTACGGCATTGACTCCACAATCGACCTTTTCCATTCAAAACAATTACTGTGTCAAGTTGCAACGGCTCTCCTCTGGTTGTTTGCATTTTCTTCATTGACGAGACTTCATTCAATTGTGTGCAAGGACAAAAAATATAACTGCTTTTACTCCCTCAAACAGCATTACATGTTTTGTCTGATCAAATGCCATTCCAAGCTGTATTCTTTTTTCTTTGTTCATTCCCTTTTTCGTCTTTTTCGTCTGTCCGTCTGCTTATTTATTCGTATGTCTGTCTGGATGCCTGTGTGTCTATTTCTTTGTTTGGCGATCTGTCTGCCAGTCCGTCTACTTCTATCTATCGGTCTGTCTATTTGTATCATTAACTGTGTAACAAATTGCAAATGTCTCTCTACCTTCCCTCTCTCTTCACACACTCTCTCTTTCTCTCTAATACTCTCCGTCCCTGCCCGTATTTCTATTAACCCCCAGCTCTCTTCTCTCTCTCTCTCTCTCAGCCCCCCCCTCTCTCTCTCTCTCTCTCTCTCATTCGCTGCTTTGTACATTCCTGTTGCCTAAATCATTCTCTCCTTGACCATGCTTTCTCTCACTCAGATTTGGTGCGTTCTCTGGGCTCTTTACTTTATTCTCCTCACTCATTCTTTCATCCTCTCTCTCTCTTTGTTCCCGTTCCTAAAACCTCAAATTCCGTCACAAGTAAAGGAAACGGAGAGTATCAGATATGTCAGCTCTTCTATCGTGTTGAACTCACCTTTGTGCAGGAACAACAACTTTCCGACTTCGACAAAAAGTTAAAATACAGTTTGCTCCCAAAAGTATCAACAGAACAAACTGCTAGAGCACTAGTGCTTGTATAATGATGCTTATTCATGGATCATAAAATGAGAGTGATAATACAATACTTATATTTATGACGAGCACTTTGTTCCTAGGCTAGATTGTAGTCCAGCAATTTGGAAGGCATTCATAAGCAGTGTATAATGAACGTGTGTTTGAGCATCAGTCTCTTAACAATTCCAGGCTTAGTCATTTCGCCACTTATTCAAAAGTAAGTGTCCACAGTATTGAAAGACAGTCTCTGGCATGGCATAGCTTCATTCTATAAATATGGCAATTTTTCTTCGCGAGATGTTGCAAAAGACATCATAAAATTAAACCGCACTGACTACTGCGACCAGGTTATGCGACCAATCAAATTGCATTGTTTGATTTGATTCCGGAAATTGGATTAGACTTTGTAGATCCTAGATCTAAATTGTATATTCCGGAGAGGTTTCACACCAAGCCAAGGGGCTTCAGGAAGGCCAGGGTTAGAGTGCGGGTTAGGGTTAGGATTAGATTAAGAGTGCGGGTGGGATCTAGGTTTATTCAAGTATTGTGGAGTATTTTGTTACAATATTAAAAACATCTGGTAGCAATCGACCTATGGTACTGTTTATACCAGTTGGTAGCAATAGCCTCGTCCAAATTAACTAGCTATCTTCTCGAACCAGAGTTTCTTTCTTTCCTTTTTTTTTTTTTTTTTTTTAAACGAAACGGGCGATTTGTCAAATGTAAAATTAAGAAGATAAATTTAAAAGGCAACCTATTGCATCGGTTCATTCTTTAAGTATTACAGTTTTTCTTCGCTGAGTGTTAGGAAAGAGATCATTAAACGAAATTAAGGTATACACCTTAATTTTCTCGAAACAGATTTTAGCGAAAAAAGGATTTGTCAAATTTCTCCTATGTTAAAACGACTCACATGACCTAGGGCTCAGAATGCCTGCCTGACCTGCTCTTTAGACTGTCCTGTGTTAAAATGCAAATGGTTGTGTGAAGAACGAGAGAAAGAAACACTTGCACATGAGTGAGGCTGAGACAGGACAAAACAGAAGAAAGTAAGAGAGACAATGAATGAGTGAATGGAGAGAGAGAGAGAGAGAGAGAGAACGAAAGAAAGAACTGCTGGAGGCAGGAAAAAAAGAGGGGGGGGGGAGGGGGAGAGCGGGAGAAAGAATATTGACGGAGGGGGGAGTAAATGAGAGAGAGAGAGACAGGTACAATTATTTCTCTAGACCTTTCAGCCTCCCATGGGAGCTATCTCGGCCGTTGAGAGAAAGAGTATAATACAGAGCAGTTATATAGCGCTTATCCACGTCTAGTATAGGCTCGTAGCGCTTCACGATCTATTGTTACCGACAGATCCAATGGAGACGTTCACATTACATTTCAAGCATCATGCAAAATATACAAAGCGACTGCCTGTTAGCCCTTTAAATCCATCCTTATCAATGTAACAATAACACTCTATGTGTATAGGTAGAGTCAAAACATGCGTGTAAATTGTCTTTCCCAAAGACAAAAAATGTCGGGACCCGTTAGGATTGAAACCCGGAACTTCTGATCCCGCGTTCGACGGCTCATCCACCGAATATGATAGAAGAACATATATATGCACAAAAAGCCAGATAAATGATGAAGAGTAGAAATAAAGTAAAGAAATTTTCGGGCTAGAAAGGAACTTTAAAAACTATCACGAATAGCATCTGAACAAGGAAGGCTCATGAAATATTGCCTGAATATAAAAATGCGGAGGGAAAAAATGGAAGACAGAGAAAAGAGGGGAAAGGGTATGATTAAAATCAGGAGGAGGGAAGCTATAAACTGTGAACTTTGATTATAATGAACAAATGGAAAACCCTAAACTTAAAATGGAAGGATAAATAAAGATAAAAAAGAGGCAGAGCTTTCGATGTAGAACAAAGTTAAGACATGACGAAAACACGAATAAATAAATCTTATTAGGATAGATGTTTTCATTGAGAGAGAAACAATCTTCCAAAGAGCAAAGAAAATAAAACGGAACTAGAGATAAAGGGATAGGACAGCTAAATTAAAGAGGGGAAAAGGATATCAGGAAGAGAATCATAGGAGAGAGAGACGGTGAAACTAATCGAAGTTGAGGGAAGCTCGGCGAATGCAGATAATGAGAACAAGAAAAAAAAAGATAAAGAAAAAGGGACAGGATAAAAAGAAACAGGAAATTGAACATGTGAGTAAGAGAAGAGAAACAAAGAAAGAAAGGAAATTTGAATGAAAGTAGAGCTAGAGAACGCTGAAAGAAAGAGAGAAAATATAAAAAAGGAAGCAAGGAAAACAACGAAAGACTGAAAGGACGGAAGAAATGAAGGATAAAAAGAAATATAAAAATTGAAAGAAAGAAGAAATAAAAAGAAAAGAAGAGAGAAAGAAAGAAAGAATCAAAGAGAAAAGCAGAAAGGTGAGACCGACACAAAAAATATGAAAGACAAATATAGCACACAGATATTCACACACACACAAACAGACAAATCGACTGACTGACGGACCCACAGACAAAAAGATGGACTAGACGGACTGGACAGACAGACATCGGACGGACAGACAGACAGACAGACAGACAGACCAAGAAAGGTAAGTCTTAGTTCAGGTTATTGCCAGTACTTGTATCCAATCGCGTGTGCAATGCTCTATATTTATTAACCAACATGTACAGGCATATTAACCGAGATTTCCCTGGCCCCAAGAGCGTTGACAGCACAACTGTGGCGAATGTGCGCACACAGCACAACACGCACACCCAATGTGCAGAGGAATCTTTAGGTCCTGAACGAGAGCCTGTGTGACGTAATTGACCGGTCACTCGACCTGTGGTGGGCTAGCGCCAATGGTGAACTC
The DNA here is from genome assembly GCA_039654565.1 of Peronia peronii. NCBI lineage: Eukaryota > Metazoa > Mollusca > Gastropoda > Systellommatophora > Onchidiidae > Peronia > Peronia peronii. The sequence continues at coordinate 4,725 of JBCEWB010553252.1, read as the reverse complement.
TGCCTGTACAGGCGGCGAGGACATCTAGAGGGCAGTGGACGTATTTTTGAGATCAGCTGTGTTGTGACCAACTAACCAGAAAGAACACTAGTCTTTTAACCCTTGCAATGTCAAGGAACTGATTTGCCAAAAATCAAAACAAAACAAACAAAAGATAAACGGCGAAGTAAACAAAGAGACATTAAAAAAAAACACCAGAAAAAAAAAGTGGAAAAACATACTCTACATTTGGATAATGTTTTTTCTGAATGGCATACAGTTCAATTGCAAGGAGACGCTCATCGTAAATTGCCATTTAAGCCTAATTTTAAGTGTGCTAGTTCGTGATCATGAATAGAATATCATCGCTAGACGACTGGAGGGTCAATGTGTCGGGTTAGGGGAGGAGGGGACGGGGGGGGGGGGGGGGGGGAGAGGGGAGACGGTGTGTTTGCGTCAATCAGTGTGCGTATCGTATCAGATTGCACCAATCTGCACCAAAACTGGCTGATTTCTTCTGGACATCAAGCTACTAAAATCGGCAAATTTTGGTTCAGACTGGTGTGACATTACATGATGCGGACACAGATGACAAGAACACCCGTCCATAACACACTGACCCACCAGTCCTTTAGATATGCTGGCACTTCAAGCAGTTTCCTCTGATCTGAAACCATCAGGGTTGGTTCACGCGGTCCAGAGTGCGCGGTTCAGATTCTGCACTGTCGCTCAGACTTGTCCAAATGGACTCTAGCCAGATTACCCTACAGCTCGCCTGGTCCAGACTTTGATTTTGAAATTGTTAACGGGTGACTATGACACTGATGGAAGGGGGTTGTTGGGAGGAGGGAGGGGGATGAGGGAGGGGGGAAGGGACTTAAGCAATTCTGGAGTGTCAGACATTATTGTTGTTAGTATTGTTGTTGCTAATAATTATATTATCGTGATCAGTTTATTCAGCTGATAGGTACTGATAAAAGAGAACCAAATAATTCGAATGATGGATAGAAATCTACCGTCACTACTGATTTGCTCTGAATTTTTAAAATTTGAAATATATATTGACATAAAGTAAAGTTTCACTATGAATAACTGATTTTTGTTTTATTTCGTTCTATTGTTTAATACAGTGTATGCAAAGCAAACATCAAAACACAGACGCGTCTTTCTTCTCTGTCACAACAAAACAAAAACAATAACAACAACAGCAACAACAACAACAACAACAATAAAATCAATAACAACTCCAAGAACAACGTCTGATTCATTGTAAGAACACGTTCACAGCTAGAAATCAATGTTTTCAAGAAGCACCGGGGGCATTTGCAATCCTATTTTTTGAAGCAAACTTTCCTATGATTCCTCCCCCCCCCCCCCCCCTTACAATACACACTTTCCCCCCGGTGTAGGAAGGAAACAATCACAGACAGAACCCAGAAATCACTTATCCATCCGTGTCGCGTGGATCAATCGCTGACCGTGAAGAAAAAAAAAAACACAAAATAAACTGTGAGGGAACCACAGTAATGGCGGTGCGTTGACAGAATAACGTGTCGGTCCTGTGTTTTTCAGATAATGCGCTACACTTTTAATGGAAGCACTTTGTGAGACAGAGCGTAAAAAACTCTGGACTTGTCGGTGAGAGTGAGAGAAGCAGTTTAGGAGAAAATGACCAAAGGCTGGCAGGAAAGATTGGAAGTGAAGAGTAAAAGAAGCGGAGTGAGAGTAAGAGTAATGAAATGCTAATAAATGGTTAAAGAAAAAAAAAAAAAGATGAAGAAAACAAATCATAAAGGGAAACTAACAACCATGAAAAGAATAAATAAATTGATTAATTAAAAAGAAAACACCCACATACGCACACACATACACAAGTACACACAAACGGAACTGTAAAGAAAGAGAAAGAAGAGACTCTGAAAAATGCATTTTCAAACATAATATTAGATGTTAAAATTTAAATAATTGCAACCTTGGCGCAGAACCGCCATCATAGTCAGCATAAAAGATGTCAGTAGAATATATTAAATTTGTCTCCTCTTTACAATATTTCTTTTCCCTTTAATCTGTGGGAACGATGTGAAATATTTACGCATTATTTCTACCTGATTATTTCTACTCCATCTATCACTTCAATCATATTATTATTAAAATGACCCTGTTATACATTACTATGATTTTCATTTAAAAGCGAGATCCTTCCGTTTGCTTTAGATTGCATTTGATTTCAAGGTCCTGGTTCTAGGTAAGCTACTCAATAACAGATATGAATCTCATAATGTCAGCGCAGATTCAACGTTGTCCTGTGCAGATCAGTCGTGAGTTCGCTTTCAATGTTGTGTTCTCTCACTGCTCACGGCACACGGCGTAGGCATTACGTGAAGTAAGGGGCGCAACTATGGAAAACGGCAATACATAGATGAAGAGAGGACATTATCTCCCTGAACAGGACGCTTTGAAGGGTTTGCCAAAACAGTTAACGTGACAACGTTAGCGATGTTATCACATCATTACATGCAAGAACTTATGCCATACGCGGATCACGAGGTTACATAGAACGCGTATAACAAAGACTCGGGGACAAGCAAATTGATAGAAACAACAATAACAACAACAACAACAACAACAACAACAACAACAACAACAACAACAACAACAACAACAACAACAGCAGCAGCAGCAGCAACAACAACAACAGCAGCAACAACAACAATAAAAATAATATTAATTATCATTATCATTATATTATTATTATAAAAGTAATAATAACAACAAAAATAATAGAAAGAAAATGTTTCTTTTTTTTTCAAACAGCAAACAAAACAACAACAACAACAAACAAACAAACAAATAAAACAAAATAAAAAATTAACCAGAAAGATGAGAAAAAGATTGAGATGGATAAGTGTCTGAGAGGGAGGAGGAGATGGAAGGGCACAAAAGGAAACAGTCCAGAAAGGAACATATAACCTTCAAATTCATTTATGGTTCATTATCTTTCAAAGAACAGCAACTCCCAGTATTCTCATACAGAGCAAGAAGCGGTCTCCATTTCGCCCCAATTCAAATAAAATAAAATGCATTAAAATAAATAAAACTTAAAAAAAAACAAAACGATTATCACATACACAAACACTTACACACATACTTAATACACACATTGGAAAAAAAATAAACAAGCAAACAAACACACCACGCAGAAAAGATGTATGTAATGGCCTAATATGTCCATAATGTCATTATACCAGTTTGCGTCATACAATAATGTATTATGCATGCCACAAATAATGGGGAAAGACAGAAAGACAATAATATAAGGCTCATCGCTTGATGCCTTATTCACTTTAGATAATATACACGTATTTCAGTGTTTTGTAATCAGTCAGTTGTCACCAGATCTGTTCATTTTTAATTCTTATCATCGGTTGGAGATAATAAGAGAATTGGTGTGGCCTTAAATGTGAACTGGGGCTCGACTACGAACACTAAGAATTATAAGAAAATGCAATTTTTTAAATATATTTTTTTTTACTTTAAAAACTTGAAATTGCATAGGCCTGTGCATGGAAAAAATAATCTGTTCCACAAAATGGCTGGAATAGAACAGTGAAACATTGAAAGAGTCACAGACATGTCGTGGACAGATGGTGGAGTAGTCAGGCATCCAGTCTGTCAGACAATCAGACAATCATACAGAAAGACAGTCATATGGACAGCCATACAGACAGACTGACGAACAGTGATATTATTATGAAAAGTCATGCCAGACAGACTACCAGACGCACAGACACAGACTGACAGACAGAAGGACAGATAGATGACAAATAATTGAATACATATTATAACAGTGGATGGAACGGGTGATATTATTCACATACAGACAAAATGTAGAGTAAGACACATTAACACATTAACTGATAGACACACAGACTCTCGAATATACATGGTTGGTACAATGTATTGTTTTACATCCTCCAAATTTCCTGTGTAGCAACTGTTATTCCACATTCTGAATATCACATGTTTCAGAGTTATCTGTTGAAATCCCGTTTTTGATTTTCATTTGTTGAGCAGCGCAGACAACGTGTTTCATATACCTCATCAAGTCTAGAATTATTTAAATGTCAGCTAAAGACACAATAAAATTGTTCACACACTTGTTCAACAAGCAGCTGTCTGGGTAACGGTTCCTTTCAGCTTCAACATACATTATGATTATGTTGTCCACTGTTGCTGTGAGTATCGTTCTAAAACACTTTGGTTCTGTGAAGTATTCACAGTCCTTTGGGAGTGAGGTGCTTTACTGGGGTGGTAGGGGGGGGGGGAGGGGGGGGGGGGGGGGGGGGGGGGGGGGGGGGGGGGGGGGG
>JBCEWB010553141.1:7237-18585 GCA_039654565.1 Peronia peronii | reverse complement strand
TCTATCTATCTATCTATCTATCTATCTATCTATCTATCTATCTATCTATCTATCTATCTACCTACCTACCTACCTACTGCCTACCTACCTTTAACGGCTGGAATGTCCTCTTTCTAATGATGGGCTATGTGTCACTGACTATGACGGTTTGTCAAAAGATATGGCAGCTAAAGTCCAATGATACTCGTTCAGGAGATAGTCTTAAAACTAGACCAAGCGCAGTGTCTCAGCGCCTTCATCGGCACAAAACTCTGGAAAATTTAGTTAATGAGCCTTTTTAACCCTACAGTACAAGTGTCAAAGAATAGATTTGGTTTAGGACTTATTCATCATACTATTTATGGAATTCCTTTACAAAAATACACAGTGAAGTAATACACCTCCCTGTCGTATTGCATTGTTAAAGATTGGAGGTAATCTTTCTAGTATATCGAAGGCTTCTGTGTGATCAGATAGTTACAGCACGAGATATTAAAGAGTATAGCCGGAAAAAATGCCCTGTGTGATTTTCAGTCACATTTATATGCCTGGAGCTAAGAAGAAAAACAAAGTTAGTCTCTTGGTGATATTTTAAAGATTTGAATGATTTCTGTATAGACAGTGACAAGTCAGGTCAGTTGGACACGACCTGATTTCCTACTCTGACAGACACCGACCCGAGAGGTAGCATCCATTTAGCGCTTAGCCCTCAGGCTGCCAGGGACACAGCCATTTCAAGGTAGATTAAGATCAGTTCAAAATCTCAGGCTCAGTGATTCTACTATGGCAAGGTGAAAACACAAGGACTCACTAATTCTAAGGATATAGGCCTTCGAAATCTTGAAAAGGTCATCGATTTCAACGTAGGAAGGATAGCAAGATTAACATTCAAATAGCCTTGGCAGTGAAAGGGTTAGTCCCGTACAGGCTCTAATACTTTAAAACCGACTGTAACCCTCACAGCTTCAACGGAGACATTCACGTTTGTTCTCAGCGTCCTGGAAAGCATAAACGGCTCACCTGTATAAAAGACAGGGATCAACACACAATAGCTCTTCTCCTTGTTAGCATTGACTATATTATTGAAGGAGATAAACATTTTTGTAAACACTCAATTACACTATTTAATGGTTGAGCCTGTGCCTTCCAAGAACACAGAAATGTTGTATGAAATGTATAGATATCATTACCTCAGTTTCCAGGTGTTGTATGTCTATATCCATACAAAGCTGAAGACCAGTGCACCTTTATGCTCTAGCTAGCACCAGAATTTTGGTAACGAGGCTGGACACAGCGCTTATAGAAATTGAAGAATTAGAAACGAACTTTCAGCAACAGGTTCATGAAAAATTAGATATGCAATATTAGTTGAAGCAATATGATAAGATGATCTTCACATTTGCATGAAGTACATGTAGAACATTTGTCAACTGAGAGGCGAGATGCTCAGGAACCTGTAGGAAAGTTTTCATTATGTACAGCGTTTTTTACAAGGAAATCATGAGATATCATGATCATACTCAGTTTAAAATATCTAAATGTTCTGAAGAATGGAGAGAGAGAGAGAGAGAGAGAGAGAGAGAGAGAGAGAGAGAGAAAGAGAGAAAGAGGAGAGAGAGACAGAGAGAGAAGGAGGGGATGAATGAAAAAGAGCAGGAACGGTAGCTCCACGGTTGACATCGTCAATCGTGTGCCTGTTTTGAGACACAGTATGATTATATCAGGAAGCCGAGGCAACTTAGTGGAAAATCGTGATTGTCAACATCATTACAACGCCAGGCCAACAGTACAGAGCAGAGAACATTACCATACATGGTTCAACTTTGTTTAAAAATTGTGATAATAACTGGAATTCCTATTGTTTTTGACGATGTGTTTGTCTATCCAGGTGTCCATCAATGTACTTACCAACCTACCTATCTACCTACCTATCTACCTACCTACCTACCTACCTACCTACCTACCTACCTACCTACCTACCTATCTATCTACCTAGATACCCACCTACTTACGTACCTACCTACCTATCTACCTACCTACCTACCTACCTACCCACCCACCTACCTACGTACCTACCTATCTACCTATCTATCCACGCACCCACCCACCTATCTACCTATCTACTTATCTAGCTACCACCTACCTATATACCCATCTACTTACATAACAATCTAACCATCTGTCTACCCACCTATCCATCTACTTGCCTACCTACCATATACCCACTACGTATTTAACTTCCTTTCTTACTGTTTACCAGTCTACCTATCCATACCCGGCTATTTTACCTCCCTATCTACCTTCTTATCTGCCTATCAAGATCCTCTTACCTATCTCGTTTGAAGTCTCCTCCTGCCTCTCATTCTCCGCGATCTTGTAGTGTGACTGTGAAGACAACCACAAGCCCTATTCAATCTTCTCCAAATTTCTGAGCCATAACCCCCTCTCCTCCTTCCTCTCATCCCAAATCAACCTATCACAGGCCATGTGTGAAAATGATTTGTTTTTGCTGTAATCGCTATCATATTATCAGCTTGTCTTTTAATATACAATACATGAACATGTATATCTATCTATCCATATAACTGTTTTATATTATTTCTTCTGTTCTTATAATCTGTTTGTTTTTGTGTTAGTTTTTCATCCGAAGCTATGACAGTAATTCCAAATTTTGAAAACGGAAAAAAAAGAAACAAACCTATTATCGGTCATAACACAGAACAAAAGAAAGAAAGCAAGACTTTTTGCCGCCAGCAAACATAGATGATTAATATTATGTGAAAGGTCATGACAATGGAATTGTTCTCTTGATCACGTACGAGCTGGAGTTGTTGCAGTCGACTAATGGGAACATATGAAAAAAAAAAACACAAGAAAAACAACAAAAGGCAGCGTATTAAAAGACACTATTAGCTTTTAATGAAAACGAGTTTAAATCAAAGGGGCGCATTATCCTAACATAGAAAAACAAAAATACTGTACCGCCTGATAATCAATTTTCATTTCCAACCATTCAATAATGGAAGTCACTCATCTTTAGACGGAGGCATCTTAAAGTGCTTTGCTTGACAAATTTATACTATTCTAAAATTCTGTTTAAGACAAACGAAATTCAGTGTAACTATAAAAGGAAAGCGAAACGTATTTTAACTGCATGCACTTCAGCAAATTGAATCTAATGTCTTCATCGGTGAAGTGTACAATGCACAATCAAATGTATTCATACTGGAACGATGTGAAGGAAAGGCATCTAGATTATCCAGTTCGGAGTGAAAATCTCGATTTTCGATTTTTAGAAAGAGTAATCAATGCTGTACTAGATTATAGGAACCAAAATGTTCCGTTAACTAAAAAGTTACTTATTACAAATTGTTTTATAGGTGGGGGCAGTCAACATTCAGCAAAATTCCAGATCAAATTGAGGAAAAAGAGCCAAATTTTTAATTCTGCCCGTATTGATAACAGGAACTTCTGAATTCAACATGGATCTTGTAAGGAGTTCTGTTATTTAAAAAATCGCTGGATTTTGGTCGGGGAGCTTATTCAGATTCCACAAGAGTATATTAGCTCATCAAATAGCAAAATAAGGCGCCAAGGCCACATTTTAGGCTCAGGAACAAGCCTTCCAGGAGACAAAAACAGGGGGCTTCATAATTTTATGGCTCAAGGTTACTTCGATGTCCTCCCTGCCAAATTGTTAATTTTGTGCATATTGAACTTTTTTTTCAGTCTGTTCCATAGGCAATGGATTTCGCTTTTTGCGTTTTTCTCTAATTCACCAACATAGTTTCATCATATTTGGCCCAGTACTTTTCCTTGACATAATGAAGACAGTTGGAAGGGCTTTTTACTGTATTTCTTTTATTATTATTATTATTATTTTTTTTTTTTTTGAGAAAATACTTTTTAATTTAATGAATTAAAAATGACAATTTTGTATATATTTGATATATTGCATTTCAAAAATTCATTAAAAAATACATCAAACTATCATGCTTTAGATGTTAGATATTAAAAATGACATACAAAATGTGGAACGATTTGGTATGATTTGAAAAACAGGGCAAAATCCAAAATGGAGGCCGTTTTCATAGCAACCAGACATATTATCAAATTCCCAAGGTCCTATTCTGAATGAGACGATTTACCACTTACACATGTACACAGTAAAATAACCCCCCCCCCCCAAAAAAAAAGTTTGCAGGTATCCCGCTTTCTCCTTCCCCACTTTAGCCATTGTGTTTCAAAAGCTATATTGTGTTAATTGTTCACAACATATTCCCTTTAGAAATCAAATTTGTGTTACTTCAAAGAGGGATCTGGGGGAAGCGAAGTGATCGGTTATATGGTAGTCTTTATCTTTAATTGGGTATCCTTTTTTTTTTTTTTTAACGAATCTTTCATGGACTTCGCTCGTGAGGAATTGAGTAAAAGATTGTCTTATCCGTGACTATCTCAGTCTTTCTCAATGTATTTCTTAGTTCATCCTTCGTAACCACAAGCACAATACAGCCTGTATCCATTCATTGGAATGAAAAAAAAAGCTGGCTTCTTTTCTTTATTTCTCTGCCATAATAGGGGGCATTTTCCCCGATCAATTTAGTAATTTCAGAAACAAAAGACAAATAAATAGCTCAAAAGAATAACATTTGGACGCATAAAGGATTTTCTAAGAAACAGTAAGGTTATAATATATTAATCACACAGTTAATCACACAGACTGAAGTAGACAACATAAATTTGAGTCAGATTAGAGGAAATAAATAAGCTTCTTTCATTTTCAAACATTCTGTGTGCCTGGTATGATGGATGTTTTCTGAAGCATGATTTTCTCTCTCTTTTTTTTTTAAACCCCCGAGGGTTCCTTCCTGTAAGCTTTAACCTTTCAGAAGATAATTCTGCTGACGTTGTACCAGATAAATAGTGCAATTTTATCTCCGTATAGTTGCTGCAATGAGCCATTTTTCAGCCTGTTAAGTTACTTCCCTTTATCAAGTACAGGCGGTAGAAGATAAGCATTGTGAAGGGAGAAAGGCAAGACAAAAAGAGAAAGGGAAAGGGAAAGATAGCAGAGGTGCGGGGAGTAAAAATTTCTTTTTCGATGACATTTTTCAGTGTCGAATATATAAATTGTATCATGAATATTTATGAATATGACCGAAAATGTCTCACTTATTGTTCACACAGGCAGGAAAATCCTAGAACTTCACAGTGCATATGACAGAAGACATTAAATTTAAATTCAGCCCATATTCTTATAACTTGAGGCAACTAAATTTACACATGCAAACAACTGTTGTTATATTGGCCATTCAGTTTAAAACAAGTCTGTTAAGCGAAAACTGACCAGTGAACCGAATTTAAAACTATTTAGCACTCCTACTTACGAAATGCTACTTTCCATGAAAAGCTAGATCTGTTTCTTTTCTACTGTTCAAATCTCTTTTTATTCAGCATAATTTGTTTAGAATGTCACAGAAAATGTATTTCCTACAAGAGTTGCAAATGAGTTTTTTTTTTTTAATGTAGCATGGATAATATTGCGCTGAAGGATGCGAATAGTGATGGCTATACGCCTTTTGACTGCGGATCTTTCAAGGTTAGTAAACTTTTGAGATTTTTTAGCTTAAGATGGCCCACGCTAATAAAATTTGCCTATGCACTTTTGGGGCTCAAGTTTAGCTTGCTATAGTTTTGTAGGAAATTCAGATGATTGGTTAAAGACTGTTTTGTTTAATCTGGCTCACGCGAATGTGTTGTCTATTTCCATGGGTGTGGATGATAGTTTGGGACATTGCTGTGCCTGAGAAATATAGGAACAGAAAACTGAATTAAAGGGCGGAGATCACTGAACTTCACATATTATGATCACCTATAGCACCGAAAAATCTTTGTACGACTCTCTCAAAGCACAGGAAAAAAAGGAACCCACGCACTAAAAATAAAGATGAGATATGTATTGCTATAAGTTTGCTGTTTACATAGTTCTTTGATCTTAATATGTATTTAAGCATAACACAGCCAAAACAAGCCCAAAATAAACGTTTTTTTTTTTCGCATTTGCTACACAAAACCTTAGGGATATTCTGTCGGTATTAACAACCATTTAACAAAGAAATCAACAGCAGGACTAAACACTGACAGAGGAGCAATGAAAACATCGGAAATGTCAGAGACAATAGCAGAGCCTCACTGACATTTTGTGGCTGTGTATTTTACCGTATCAAAGAAGTTAACAAGCCCTTCATCATTGTCCAGCAAGGGGATAACAAAGCGATCAAAAACACACAACACAGGGGATGGGGAAGGAGCTCAGACACATCAAACAGGCATCTTCTCTTAACCCTCTGAAAGATCACGAAACAAGGATTCATGCCACTTGAAGAAGAACCCACACCTTTAACACTTTCTCTACCAAGTGCTAAGATTCATGATCATGAAACACACGGTGTTCCCCTCTCCTTCTCTCTCTCTCTCCGCCCCCCCCCCCCGCCCCCTTTCCCACTCCACTCGCCCACAAAGAAGCCCATCTCTAGTGTAATCGATGATTTGCGATTAATAAAAAGTGCTCTGCGGCAGAGTAATTATCTCCATTATGAGCTTTGGAGAAAAAACAAACAAACAAACAAACAAACAAGCAAGCAAAAAGCGCGCTATTTAATGTTACTAACCCTATTGTAATGGAAATATAAATGAACTATAACAAACCTTTTAAAAGCTGAAAATGTCGCATAATAAAATAGTCATCAGGATATCATGCCAGAAATAGTCTTAGTTGATATCGTCAAGAGTGAGAGATGGGTCTGGGATTCTAAAGCATTTCCTAATTATACAGGAGAACATATAGGCAGATGAAATAATCATCTCATCTTTTTTTCTTTGAACCGCATGAGGGAACCAGCTAGCATGTAATGAGACAGTAATGCAATTCTTGGAGATGGATCTAAAAATAGCCACAAGATCCAAGCAAGGGCGTGCAGATCGTGGATCATATGAAACCAGTAACAAGTAGATATTAATGTTACAATTTAGATTTCTTGTATAACTTCTCTCGAGGCAAAATTCAGTACATCACTGGGACTCACGCGTAAGAGTTGAGTATTACTAAATGGCAAAGTGAAAAATGTTTTAAGTAGTTTTTTGCTTCCTTAATAGCAACAAACATTATATATATATATATATAGCGAAATGTATAACTAGCAATGGACTGCTTCATGACTGTTACGCGAAAACATCAGTCCTCATTCCTTAGATCAGATTTTATTTTTATAAGTTTGAAATATTGTCTGCTCTTGTCGATGAGGATCTCGTCAACAGATGTGAAACAAAACAGAGTTTATGCTAAGGGATACTCTACGGTGTTTTATCATGTCAGGCAGTTTCAGACTCATATACGGTCTACTAATTAAAAACAGCCACAACAACAATAACAACAACAACAACAACAACAACAACAGAAACTATAATATCAACAGCAACATTTAAAAAAAGCAGCAGCAGCAGCAACAACAACAACAACAACAACAACAACAACAACAACAACAACAACAACAACAACAATTTCATTCCTCACAGTTGAATGTTGAAAAAGTGAATTCACCCAGAGCAGGTACATTAATATACCCTTTTAACTGACCCACAGTGCGTGAGAATCGTTATTTCACAGGGTCAAATCAGATACCCATGATCTTTTTCCAGGCTATATTTTCAGAAAATAGCAGTAACAAAGAGACAGACTACTCGTCTCATAATCATATATGCAATGCCATTCCATATACGCGCCTTACTATTTGTGAAGGTGAGAATCAGTATGAAGATTAGGAACACATATAATACTAACTCAAAAATGAACTGTTGGAAGCTGAGAGGATTAATTACATCATGAATGTACTGATACGAATGTAACAAAGAAATATGAGTAAGAGCTGGAAAAAATCTGTTATGGAATATACATCTTTCTCTAAACAGAATTTTCAGCAAGTGAAAAACAACAACAAATGGTAAGAATAGGCCCTTCCTCTCTTTCCCTCTGACAAGAGTCCAGATGATTTCTTTGATTTCAACACTTGCCGATGGATGTAATGATTTTTTTATTGCTGGGTATGAACCATTACAGATAAATGTGGTTGGAAGCTGCAACTGAACACCTCTCTGCTTTATACAGGTATCTAAACGGGACTGAAATATGATCTTGCAGTTTTAATGTTCTGTAAGCTATGCTCACACAAGTAAGCAGAACTACGATGGCAGCATCCAAACCGAGAATATGTACAACTGAACAGGATGAACCCACGAATTTGAGACATTTATTACACATGCACTGAACCCGTAGCCTCATTCTATTGTATTTCTCTGTGATAAACTTCCCGTTTCAGAAAACGTGATCAGTTATAGAACAGAGGATTTCGGGAAAAATCCTTAGGCTGAAGTATTTGGAAGGCATCTAGGTTCAATAGGTTCACAGCAAAGAGTTTTAGTCATAAATTTCTTACCCACGGTAACAAGGTCAAAGCAAGAAGTGAAGCAAACTTACGGCCTGGGTAAGGCCAATGACATAGGAAGATGGAATTTCCCGAAATATTGGAGAACTCAATTGCTGCGTCCCGTGAGGATCAACCAATGCGACAAAAGAACATGATTTGTCCCAGCATTCTTCGATACGCATTAATGAAATTGAGAAACAGTAACCGGTAAAGATCAGGTCTAGTGATAGACAAACTTCGAACTAAATTGAGTCAGTTGGAGAAATTGGAAGTAAAATTGGTAAGATAAACATTAAAGCCCTTCTGCACTTGAAAGAATAAATTTAAAAAAGGTTTATAGCTGCTGGACCGTCGATTGCATATTTTACAGATATATAGTCCCATAATACATGATTTTATTTATCTATGAACTTTTATGGTAGTAACAGTTGTGAAGTTTAGTGTCAGATGAGGTAAGAGGAGACTAAGAAGCCACATTGCAGCAGGAAATATGAAAACATCTGCGGGATGTCTAGCATATCACACCATATGGGAAAAACACTAAAGCCTGCAGTCTTGGTGATTTATGAAAGATTTGTTTGAATTGTACTACACCTGTTGGTCTTCAGCTGTTGAGTATAGAATACTTGCAGACTAATCTATTAACCGACTTCAACATATCTGTGGTGATTGTGGACATTGCTTCACTCTTTAACACTCTTCGGACTAGCATTTTTTCAAAGTTATCCTAAGCATGCTTAAGATTTCAATTTTCAGGATGCACCCCTTAACTCTGTTTATTTTATTTTATTTTTATTTGTTTGAAGTAAATTGCTTTAGAAAAATAAGATACAAGGCATACAAATGCAAATGTTCTAAAGCAGACAGGTCTTTGAACGCTTAATCTTAGAAATCTGTTTAATAGTACAGCTTGTGGCATCACAAGTAGCTATCATATTATATGGGACGGACACCAATGCTCAGCTGTGAGATATTTAGATTTGTGCAGCGTTTCATTTTGAACTTACTTCTTGTCTCATCGGATCACTGTATATCTTTTGAATCTTTTAAATTTTTAACCAGCCCAGCGCTTACTTACACATGTATTTCTGTGCCACCGTTTCCGATAAGGTTTATGAAATAAGAAGTATAACTCGTCAGAGAGCTTAAAACAGATGATACAATTCTATGCTAAATGGGGGCAAATTTGACTAGTGTATAATACTATGGTGTTCTTGCCATCCCGCACCATCGTGTCGAGAATTTGAATCCCAATTATGATGAACAGAAAGTCTAGATAGAATTTAACATTCGGCTTTCTCCATTGAATTGCGTCCACGCCGAGTCAGGCACAAGCCCTCCGAGACGTTGCAGCAATTTTTGATATTTCATTCCACTCCATTCCATAAAATCTGGAGTAGCCAGTTCATAACAGGCTATGGAGAATCTCCACCCTGACTTCATCAGATCTTTAATCAATCACGTTCGGATGGCGTATACATTGTGCTGTTGCCCACCCCTGAGATATAACCGACAGAGAAAGTAGACGGAACAATACAGGTTCATGAGATGAGGCCAGTCTCACCGATTAGTGATGTGAATAGTCGATTGTCACATCATAATTCAGGACAATTATTGTGCCAGTTCCTATGGGATGTTGTAGGGGGCACTGTAATTTGCTCTATGCTGGAGTCAGACATATGCTTGACATGTCTGGTCTTTTCCTTTTTTTCCCTTGTGTTTTAAAATGAAGCCGGAAGCTTTTATGAAAAGAGAATTTCTCACATATCTCCCGCCTCCTGCCTCCCCACCCCTTTCTTGCCTTCCCCTTCCCAGTCCCACCCCACCACCTTTTTTTATGAAATCGATCGCTATCCCCTTCTGTTTCTTCGTAACGTCTGTGATTGAACTAGGCTGTTTTCCAGGTTGTAAATGACCATCAGATCAATCCTGTATCTATGTGCCATGCCAGGCTGTTGGCAATGGTAGCAGATCTAGACTATTACTTTGGATATTTTAGTTATCTGTAGCTTTCAGAGTCTTTTTCATTTTTCTTTGCTTTCCTCTGTCAGAGCAGACTTATGTCTTGCCCTGTCTATCGATTATCTGAAGGAAAATTAACAGAAAGAAAAGAGTAAATGATAGACAAAAAAAAAAAAAAAAAAGAAATGAGGAAGATGTTTGAGAAGAGAGAGAAAAAAGGACACAACAAGGGCAACATCAATAACAATAACAACAATCAACAATATCAACAACGACTAGAACAATAGCACTACTAGCCAAACCATATTGTTCATAAGGTGCGACGGCTCCAGTGTTTCCTTGTAATCAAGCGCTAACTTCGACACAAACTTCAGTCCTGAGAGAATCCTCTTTCTTCGATTTTCTGTCATCAGACAAACAGATGAGGATGACCCGATTCACAACTTCTAAAGATTCAATTTTCTAATCGTCTTTGAGTCTGAGACTTTCCAACCTCATATTATTTTGAACTGAGGCAGCAGCGAAACCCTAAAAAATGTTTCACTGATAATATAATAGCCTCACCCTATTCTTAAACAAATAGAAAAATGCCACACACTAACTCCGTGTAGAAAACGAAATTTCTCGTTTAATTTGTTAAGGTCACGTTTGAACCAGGAATATTAATCAGTGCTATTATAAAGCAAGCTAATTTTCAGCTGTTGATAATTTATCAAAAGAAAAAGATGTAAGCTTAGTACCACAAAAAAAAGAGTTAGTGAGGAACAAAAGTTAATTAAAAATGAAGGGTATAAAGAAAGAAAAATAAGTAGACAATATTTAGTGTCTATGAGGAGAATAAGTAGAACAATTTTAGTAAGCTTTTCTCGACAGTCTCAAGACCTCCCTCTTCCCATCCTCTTTGGGGGGGGGGGGGGGGGGGGG
>JBCEWB010553031.1:1893-18586 GCA_039654565.1 Peronia peronii | reverse complement strand
TTTTCCTTTAATTTGAACATGCCGAATGCGATGGACAAGGTTAAAATAGCCTATCTTTAATAATAAAAAAATAATCTTCAGGACCCGCTCCCCTCCCCCCCCCTTTAAAGCTGCAATCATTGGAATGTATTTTCATTGTTTTTAGTGTTGACTGTCGTTATTCTATTCACTGAATCAACATCTTACTCTTTATGTAACTTGATGAGGTCATCTGGGTGAGTGGACACTATTGCAGCTGACCACAAAGGATCTGTCTGAATATAAAAAAATCAAAAAGAGAAAGTAACAATAAGAAATCCATGTGACAAGGTAAAGTTAATACTATAATGGCCATAGTGTTTAATCAAAATATGATTAACACCAGATTAACAAACATAAATTAAATTTTTCATTCTTTAACTTTCGACACCATGGTTGTGCAGACTGATTTCATTATACTGAAGCATTCAACACCTAGATAAATGTTTGATTCTCTAAGATCTTCAACATCATCAGTCGGCAACAATTAATTTTATAAAATGTAATTTCATTTTCTTATTATTGTGATTATTTGTAATTGCCTCGTTCGTATATTATGGAAATGATATAAAAATTTATTATAATTTCATAGTTATAGGTATGACTAAGAGTTAATAATGCCCATGGATGTCATAAGGGAAAAAAAAAAAATATTAGTACTAGCTAACTGTCTAGATATTCTTAACACCTAATATCAATGAAACTGAGGCTAAAAATAACCTGAAGCTTCAGAAAAACATCGAGGTTTTCATATAAGACAACAAAAGTATAGATATGACAGGGTCCAGATATATACAATGAGAAAATAATAACAAAATGAATAAATAAAACAAAATGGTTATTTATCCACTTTGTAGAAAAAGTTTGTTGACAATGTCAGAATATAACATTCATTTACAAAATACTGAACTATAATAACATTACCACAGGTGATTACCTACATCCACAAATGCGTGTCCCATTTCCACCAAATACATGCCAGTCCCTCCATCCAAAACCACTATCCTCTTCTGTAGACCATTCATCTTATATGTCTTTTCAGACTTGAACCTGACAAACAGTCAGATGTAATTTCTGAATTATATGATTTGCTAAGGTCAATTATGATTCATCTAAATATAAAATAAATTAATAATTAATTATAAAAAATCATACTTTTATTATATATAAGTGTAAGTTTTTTTCTTCTCTCAGCAGGAACCAGCAGCAAACTCAACAGAAGTTAAAAACAAAGTTTGTTGCTTTCATTATCAGAGATGCATAAAATGACATGGAAAGGGAGAGAGGTGAGAAAAACTTACATCATGGGTTCAAAATGCAAATCCTGTGGGGAAGGGGAAAGACTAGACAATTAGAATCTGATGATTTTTTCAGTGACTCAATGGTTCCCTGGTTTCTTAGGTAGGAAATCCCAATGTCTAGCCCTCTCAGATACATTTATTTCAAAGTCCCTTGCGTACGCTGCGTAGATTAAATGGGTAGTGCAATGTCACGGACTACCTATGCTATTTGTTGTAAAATAATAAACTTCTATTAGCCAAAAACATGTTAGCGGTGTTACTTTTGCGAAAACATCACCATTAATGTGTTTATTTTGCAAAATAAGATGGCTTGCGGTTCTGCGATTCTTTCACCCGGCTCTCTATGCAATTAACGTGTGACATTTCTGCGTATCTCTGTACTACGAGGCTGTGCGTCTCACCGTGACTAGTCAAGCTCTATCAATTACTGAGTGACACAGTGCAGGCCCACATCAGACCACCTTACTGACCAATGTCTCCCTTCAATCCCTCCCTAACTCCACCCTTTCTTCACATATGATATTTGCAGTGAGCCAATGGTAGGAAAAAGGGTTGTACTCATATAGACATCAATTTCATATTATGGATGTCAATTGTATCATCCCTCGTCACTCAGACTATTTCAATTACAGATGTGTTCATAACCAAATATAACTGCTTGTATCAAAGTACTTCATATAGGAGTGTATTTATGTTCTTGCTACAGAATCTCCATGTAAAATGCAAGCTATCATCCCTCTAACCACATGGACCTAAATCATTGTTTTTAGATCAGACTGGCTGACGTTGATGAGGCAGCAGTGACTACAAAGAAATATATATTTTTATAAGTGATCTCATGGAAGCATACAGTCAGAGCTAAAGAAAGCTATCTGATATATAAACTAATATATAGGTCACTTTGGCTTACATTCATAGCAATTATAGCTCACTTCTGCTCTCAATAGTTTGTTTGCTGGTCAGTGCCTAACTTGTTGAGTGGGTCAAGTGGTCAAGGGATTCTGCGTTATTATTCAATATGGTATAAACAAAGAGATTACATCTATTTGATGTTCTTCTCTTGATCATCGTTTCTTTTGATTGTAGCTTTGGAGCACTTGAGAGGACTTGAGTGGGCCATGTGGCTCTTGATTTCTGTTCTTCTCTTCTATTTAAGAGGACTTCATCTTTGGGCATGGAATTTCTCATTGTTTTATTAGGTAAAGTTTCCTTTACCTTTTGAAGGAGTGTCAATTGAGCTGCACATACTTATTATGGCGATAATTTCAAACTGGGGCAATAAACCTCAAGTTCAAATGACATAGTGAGAAATATCACAGCGCAATGAGGAGCCCCTAAAAACGCCCGACTGTCCTGAGACCAACAGTTTTCAGCGACACAAAACACCATTGTTTACATACTGAATAGTCCCACTCAAGCGTCCCCATAAACAGATGACGTCACACCCAGTTTACCGTTAGTTACGGAAAAACGAGCAGTCCAAATGATCCCATCTCTTTAATTGTTAAAATATCAAATTTAAGAAGCCATCGGCTACTAATTTGTATGTCAGTGGGTTTACAATAACCATAACATTTCACGTGAGGCAAAAATAAAAAGAAACTTGACATAACAAAATGATGTGGCACTACTATCCTTTAAAGAGTTCTTGGCAGTTGGATAAAAATTGGATGAAGAATAGGCGAAGACAACAGCCTGAGCAAAATTTCTCAATTCCAAATTTCTACTTGTAAAAATTCTTCTCACCAAAATTGCGCACGGACCATAAAACCGAGACATCCCTCTTTTTCAGGATTGAAAGACTGCATATATAATAATAATAATATAAAAAAAAGGTGGGAGAATGAGATAAGTGGGTGAGAGTAAATTTTCTGAGAGCAAACCATCAATAAATAAGTCTGCAAAAGCAGTGATGAATGATGGGATTTGCAGTTCTCAGCTTCTTAAAGTACATAGTATGATTGAGACTAATGGAGATAATGGTGGCAGCTGATCACACGGACTTGTCACAAGTGCTCAACGAGCTTAAATGATCCAGTAGCCTTTGTAAGATTGGTCAACATTCTTTATCTTTGTTGCCTGCCAATGTCACGACCTATAAAAATAACTGTTTGCAAGTCGCTATGTCAAAACAGATGGGAACTGATGATGTTCACAAATTCTGTACCATGGCCTAAATCTAGATTATAATTCTTACTCTGAAAGTTTTATGATAGAGCTAGACGTCTAGTCCTCTTGAAATTTCTAGATTTAACTGTGAGTCAGGATAAGTTGATAAATTTATGAGCAAATCTGTTGCAGAACAATATGTGAGTAACTTGGCTAAATCTGGACTCATAAAAACTCATTCAGTTTAATTACCTTTAAATTTGACTGGAGGAAAATACAGAGCTAGATTTATACCTAGATCCTGTAAAATGTACTTTAGCCTTGGTTTTCCGTTCCTATTGTAATAGGTCTAAATCTAGATCTAGATAGTCTAGCTGCTAAAGTAAAAAGGTAAACATTGGCCCCAGAGGGACTCGAACCCACGACCGCCTGCTTACAAAGAAGGCACTCTCCCAACTGAGCTACAGAGCCATAAAAACAGAAAGCTATTTTTCCCTTATGTACTGTATCTACAATGTGATTGACAATCGATCTACAATCGATTAACTGGACCTACCGGGTGATCGTCAACCAAGCTCTGTAAATTGAACTTTCAACCGGAAGTAGTAGTTAACATTCTATTCTCCAGATAGTAGAGAGCATGGATTTTTTTAAAAAAACGTAAAGGAATAACAACGATTTGTCACTGGTATGGCACATGTAATTGAAACTTACTCAAATCCCATTCTTCAGTTTGTTGAAAAACACACATACGCCTACAAACATAAGTATCACGACAACATACAAACGTAAAGATAACAAGATCACAGATAGGTCTATTTGAAAGAGGTTGATTATTCGCTAGTATTGCACGTATGTTTAATTATAATTTGTCGGTGTAGTTTTCTACCCACATTATTTTCCTTGAGGAGTAGTTACCAATTGTTACTCCTCACCTCTTCTATGGTTGTGATCTTTCTGCTGCTTTGTGGGAGTGACTTTGCTTTTAGCCTACTTGAAGCAGAGTCTGGATCGTTTTTATCAGTTAAGGTCTCCTCTGAAATTGAAATTTTTGTTTCGGACAATGCTACTGTTCTGTATGTGAGTGTATACTAAAGGTTGGGCCAGATCTGTCATTGTTAACCCTACAAGTATTTACAAATCACCGTATCTTCTGTAAGCTACGTCTAGATGTGGCGATACCCGGTAAGCAAACTTAGCCTATCTTGAATGTTGTTGATCGAACTGAATATACCGCGCAAGAACAGGCCTGCGAAATTAAAGAAATCAAATATAAATAACAACAACAAAAGCAAATAGATAAATAAACAAAATGGATCCAGTAAAAATCTATATGAAATTAAATTAGATTATATCAAATTTTGAAAAATAAACTAAAATAGTTCAACTTTATCAAAATAAATCAAATGTTGGTGTTAATGTATAAATTAAGAGAAGCTTTCACTGTGATGGCTTTCGTTTTCCGAGAAACTCTGTACAATATCATTATGATTGCGAGTACAGCACTATTATGCCATTTCACTGCTCCCAATGGTACCAGATACGTCTGAAAATCTATCTCTTATGTGTGGAAAAACGTAAGTGATATAGCGCTATGTCCAAGGTCACCAACAACCACCCTAATTCCCTTTTGATCAGGTCTTCCGACTACTGATAGCGTTTATGCAGAACCTTTGAATAGTCGTCGCAAGCTGATGAGTGACAGATGACGTAGCAATAAGAGCCCAAATTCAGACCTGTAATCTGCTTATTTGAAGATCATTTTGTGAACCTGAATAACAGTAGTTACTGACTTGGCACAACGTGTAAGGGAAGCTAGTGCCCGATCCCTCTCACACCGTATGATAGATTGAATACAGATGAGGGTTAGCAGTGGACGAGCCAAGGAGACTGACTTTATCGCTGATGTTAAACATAGAATTGCAGAATTTCCTCAGCAATGAAGTGGTTAATGTGAAAGAAGTGATCGATATTAAATCACTAAATTATATTCCAATTTCATCGTCTTTTCATAGAGAATTGGTTTATTGCATCTTTTGATCTTTCGGTTTGCAAAATGCCTTTCTCTTTTTATCTCTCAGACAGAGGAGAATTATACAATTATATAATTACCTATGTCCGACATTTCATTTCTCCATCTTTGAATTTTTAGAGCTATAAATTGCAGCACTGGGAATGAGCTCAAAAATTGCCCTCATGTGAACCAGATAGAGAAGAAAACGTGAACAAAGTTAAATATTATGAAACTGCAACGCTGGGATAAGAAACATCATAAAAATCAATTTTATGTTATCGACATATTGTCGCTTTATGTCTCTGAAATTTCCAAAGAAGATTCCTTGGACTAAAACTAGTTTAAAGTAATTATCCAAATGATAAAACTGGGTTTAAGGTAGAATTCAATTAAGATTCTTCAAACATTTGTGACATTCGACAACCACAATAACCAGAAATATTCTGTTCACAACAAAAGACTCATTTACCACCCAACCCTTTCATCGTGCCGTCAGAATTAATATCCGAATTAATATCAGGATATTTTCAGTTAGCATTTACTTTATTTCATTATAGATTTTATGGTGAATTTTAGCTCGAAAATAACCAGAACATTAGGGATGTCTTGGTCATGCATAAGCATTTGTAGATGTTATCTTTGCATTTGCAAAGTTCGTGCCGGCTGGAAAAACAAGACTTATATTACTATAATTATCTATTAGCCCAAGGCACATTTATTGCAAACAGACCGTTCTGTATGGAATTCATGGACTTGGATATATTCAGGCTTAGTAAGAATGCCCAACAGAACAGGGACGCCGTGGCAATGGGGTTACGCCTACTCCTCGGCGAAAGGCTTACGTCATGGATGAACAGTGCCCTGTTTGGTTATTTGTTTTTATAGGGAAACTCAACGTCAAGCCTTCTCAGAGAAGGGTATATTTCCAAGGTCCGTTGCATACATTACGCACGTTAAGAAATTCTTCTCACCACACAGGCCAGGCACCTAAGGCCGATGTAATCTAATTTCCTGGGATTGAAAGACTACATACATAATAAACACTTAGGTCTAACTGGCAAAATAATATTTATTTTTCCCTGTGCATTCATTTTCACGTATGGCAATTGACGTTGTGACAAAATAATGAAAGCGTTCGTCGTGGAAAATAAGTGCTTGCCGTAATTGTGAGAGGCAGTGTAGGTTGATATTAATAGCCCGTTTGAAGAAAATGTCACTAATAAGAGGTATAATTTTCTCCGTATTTGCATCAAGATGTTTGTCCAGCTATTTTCTTCCATGAAAGCGCCTACACATCTTTTTCAGTCACAAATCGAGTTCAAAGGAAATCCGAGGATAGACCGGTACCATACTGCCTATGGATTAATCAACCTTAACTCTAATCCCTAATCCTAACCCTAATCTCTACCCCCTAACCCTAGGAGTGCGTCATAGACTCTTAACTCTAAACAATCCCAACCTACCCCTCACCCTAACCCCTAATCCTAATCCTAATCTTAACCTTTATCCCCAACCCTAACTCTAACCCCAACCCTAACCCTAATTCAGTCCTTACCTAACCCCAACCCTAACCCTAACCGTAATCCCAACTCTAATCCTAACCCCAACCCAATCCCAACCCCAACCCTAATCCTAGCCTTACCTTAATCCCTATCCCAGCCCTAACCCTAACAAGGTATTTTCAAAATATGACGATGTACATGTATAGTGTTTATATGTATATCCAATTCCCTATGTCTTCCCAATGGATCGTTCGGCGATAGGTCAGCAGAAGCTTATGAATCTACTTTCCTGAACAAAAGTGAACCAGCGAAGACCAAAGAATAGTAAGCTGGAAAATCGAAAAGCTAATTAGCACTTTCTTGACGTAAAATAATCACTCCCTGGTTACTTCCTGTTGTTAACCGGCAGTTAGTGAATTACTAGTTCGTGACTTTTGGAACTTACCAGGAACATCTTCAATCCATAGTTTATTATATTGAAACAGAAATAATCTCCGAGGCTGAATGCGAAAATTGAGCTTTTTTTTTTTCTCTTCGATAGACAGTCGTTGAAGAACAGAGAAGCAATAAGTCATTGTACAGTCATATATTTAATTAATTATAGATTTGTCACTCAAGTGATGCAATACTGAATCATGGAAATCCGCTGTCTTAGCTTCCATAAAGCTGTTGATTATAGATGCGTTAGGATCTCTCAGATTAAAGACAAATTGTTACATTACAACCAAAGTGGGTACAAGAAATGACAGTTTGTGTGTGTGGGTTTTTTTTTTTTTTTAAGGAGTATAATAATGATAAAAGTAGACCTTACCATATTACTTCCGTGTATAAAACACAGGCAAGGAATTCCAATAGAAAATATGATGAATCAGTTTTTTGGTTGTGCAGGTCGGTCTCTTTACATCTCTAGCATTATGGAAGATGAGGATAGGGCAGAAAAGAAATTGGGGGGGGGGGGGGGAGCATTGAGGTAAGTGGAGAAGGAAAGGGGGAGAGGGGAGAAGATATCTGTCATCTGTTTACTTTTCATTTGAAATTACCCTGTCAACTACCCACACTCCTACTTTAATCGTTCCGCTCCCTCCTTCTTGTCCGACACGCAACTCCACCAACTATTGTCATGGATTAAGTGACTGACTGATTGATTGATTGCCTGACTGACTGACTGATTGACTCTGACTAATTCAGTGATTAATTGATTGAGTGACTGAATGATTGGCAAATGTGACTGACTGAGTGACTGACTGACTGACTGACTGACTGACTGAATGAATGAATGAATGAATGAATGAAGACTTTGGCTACTGGAGGGCTGTAAGGACACCACGGGTAATTAACCCGTTCAATCCTGTCTTGTGCTTTATCAGTACTTCATCTCAAAGCTTAAGGTAAGAGTACATTCACCGTCATTCTCAAAGTGTCAAAGGTCTCGACAGAGACTTCGAGGTAAAATTGGTAGGCGCGTCTCCACTATGAAACATTGATTTCACATGAGAAATCATACGCTCACCACTACTCAATTATGCAACTATTATTATTACAATGACCTTTTTTTTTTTTTTTAAGAATATTGACTGTCGTGTAATAATTAGGAAAATAATCGGCAACAAAATATTATGTGACTCAATTGAAGAAGCCAAGGTAGATGCACAGTAACATCAATCATACCACGGTATAAAATTGGAAATATTATTCTTGTATTCTGTATGTAGCCTTTCAATCCCAGGAAAGTAGGATTCTCTTGGCTTTAACTGAGTGCGTGTCCAGCTTGGTGAGAATTTTTGTGGCTAAAAAATATGGAATTTCGGAAATTTTGCTCAGATGGCTGGTGTCACGGCCGCAGCGTATGCTTATTTTTAACTATCAAGGATTCTTTAACGTGCGCAACCTACATAAGGAACTTGGAAATGTTTCCCCTTATCCGAGAAGACTAGAGTTCTCTACTAACTCCAAGAAGCCAGGGTCATCTTAAAAAGAAAAAAGATACGCAGGTTTCTACTGTTTCCTGACAGAATTCAAGTCCGCTACATTTTCACACTGTCTTCAAGAAGTAGACATGTCACCTCTCAAACACGCAGTCGCCTAATCATGATATTCTGTCTTCAGTTGTGTACCATGTAGACTGAATAGATGAAACCCTGCAGAGATACAGATAAGCCTGACCTTAACTCTCTGTTCTTAAATCAAACTAAATTGTTTCAGCTTTTCACTTCCTAGTTTAAAAAAAGACGAACATTTTCAGGCCTCCTTCGAATATTGCCTCAGACATTCCATACTGTGCTTGAGCTGATCTCTGACGACCAACTGAAACAAGAAACCAATGATCGCAGATCTGCTATACTAGAAGAACGGGCGATTTTGACGCTTGAGTAAGTAACATTGTCTTCATCCTCATCATTAGGCCTTCCATTGTCATCACCGTCGGCGTATATTATTTATATATCTCTTCCTCCTCCTGCTAATGCCTCTCCTCTCCTTCTCCTCCTCTTCCTCCTCCTCCTCATCATCATCATCGATCATCATCATTACAATAACAACAACAACAATAACAACAACAACAACAAACTCAACAGCAAGGCCAAAAATGATTATAAGAAGAAGAAAAACGACATAACCATTATGACAACAACAGCAACAATAACAAAAACAGACGACAGCAACAGTCACTGGTTCTAGCACTCTATTCCTGAACTTCTCTTGTGAAATCACCAAGTTAATAGGAGGTCCAGTTTTATTTTTTATTACAATTTAAAAAGACAAAAGAAAAAAAGAAAGAAACGAAGAAAAGATAAAGAAATGTTATGTGCGTCAGTTAAGAAACAAAAGAAAGGAGAGAGGGGGAGGGGAGAGAGAGAGAGAGAATTAAGAAAAAAATGCTCTTCTAAGTGAAAAAATCAAAACCAGTCATCCGCCAGGTTATGGAGGATTAACCCCCTCAAAGTCAGCAGTATAACGACCAGAATTAATTTTGCGATGGTATTTGGCGTTATTAAATCTGCCTTCGTTGACTCTTGTACAGCAACAACACAGACTCGAGGCAATGATGTGACTGATCATTAAATATGGCACTACAGGGTCAAATGAGTCGGAATTAAAGGGGATTTCAGAAACTTAGATTTTACCGATCAAAGGGTAAATTTAGTTAACTTTGCAGTAAAATATTTTAGCTCAGGAGAGTTGTAGCTAAAGATCTATATCTCTCTATACATACATTTGTGAAATCAGGTTAAAGCACATCCATCTCCTTTTTCACTGAAACCAGTATAAGAAAAGTTTGACGTCAAACTAATTTCACCAGCTTATGCGAGAAATAAGATTGCATAAAATTAAAGGACAGGCTATTGCGTCAGTTCCTTCTCCAAAATCTGCATTTTATTTAATACAAGCATTTAAGGAGAGATTGCAAAACCAGCTCTCGATTGTTTTCCAACCAGGATTTTCAGAACAAACGCTATATGTCACGGTGTGCCAGAAATGTGATTCTGGTGGTGATAGAGTTAAAAACTCACCTAATCTGTAATCATGAAATAAACTGAATATGAGGGCACAACAACAAAGCCGACCCCAGCAAATTTCAAGTGTTATAAAAATAGTGCATATTAAATTTGCACGAAGTTTTGTGAACTCTGACAATCGCTCGAGTTGAGCCAGAACACGAGGGATAAAAATTGACACCAAGGAGCTTATACTATTTATACTGGTGTGCGGACTCATGACGCCGCTTTAACAAAACACAATGTATCTAGTGTGCCAATACAGGGGCCATGGTCATGCGGTTAGATTGAATATTGTTATAGGTGAGTTTCGTTTAGATTTGCACATAACAACAACGGCGTTAAGTCTTAACGTTAAATAGGTTTCTTGCCTCCATGGGCATGGCTCCACATTCAGCACGCGTGATATCATCAGTCCACTCTCCAGTATAATAGTTTTAGCTCCTCGATTGACACATACAACTGTTTCGTTCTTCACCTAGCTAGATTATTATGACAGCCGCCTTGAACAGTGTGACCTGTATGATTCAATGCAGTATCTTCAATGTGAATCGAGAGCCTTTGCAACGACCTGACGGCCTCTGAGACAGGTTCCCTGTTTATCAAGATATGTTCAATGTTTTTCTGTTGACCTCAAAAACTAATTCAGCGTTGAGAAGTCCAGTTGGACTTTTTTCTAGAAATATATTGTCCCCGAAAAGGCCTTCCACTCTGTCAATGACAGTAAATGTATCGTCTGTTGGCTTAGAAGCAAGATTAATGGTTATATTGAATATGTAATACAGGCAAAATTGTCGTCAGGTTTGGGGGGGGGGGGGGGGGATGAGCACACATGATCTCTAAACTATGAACCTTCTTTCTATGTAAAAAAAATTGTGCATCTTTTGTCATTATGAAAAAGTATATTATGTGGATATTCTTGTTTTTCATAGTCCAGCTAAAACTGTTTAAGTATTATTTTGAGTGAAATTTTAAAAACGTGTTATACACATTTATTTCACATTCACCTACCCATCCCGTCAGTCCTGCCGATGTTGTAACGATGTCTGTAAAGCTGAAGCCACCAATCTCTTCCTACCTTCTTTGTTCTCTTAATGCACGATTGCGATTCCACCACCATCATTTCTGACAACTCTCGGATGCTGTCTCGTTTTCTTATCTCTCTCGTTATTTCTCTTGTCTTTGGCTATCTCTTGCTGTGCCTTGCAAAATAGTTTATACAACATGTCTTTTTCATACCGCACTTTTGGGATATTGAGAAAGTATTGTTCATATTACAAGTCGTGGTAGTGTGATTTTATTGAATTTATATATCTAGCCGTGCTTTTGAAAAAAAGAATGAAATTGACAGCTCTCATGCTCAAGAATGCCACAAGACATCAGTTGCATTCTGGTCTGCCGTGCCATTATCGCAGGACAGTGACGATGAAGTCCGGGCTTATTGAAAAGAGAACTGGACAACTCTCAGATATTTCCTGAAATCAAATGCCTCTAGGCAATTTTCTTTTCAAGCCTTTCAATCCTAAAAATGTAGGATTATCTCGATTTTAAGTGGCTGCCTATTTTTGCTGAGAATTTTTATGGATAGAAATTTGGAATTCGGAAATTTTGCCCGGACAGCGGCACTCCACCTATTCCTCATCGATTTTCAGCTGCCAAGGATTCTTTAACTTGCGTAACGTACACACGCGACCTCCTAAATATACTCGCCCTTATCCGAGAAGACTAGAAGTCCCCCACTCCCATGGTAGGATCTGCGAGTTGAACCCACGGAGGCCGCAGTGGCTCTGTGGCTTAGTGTCTGCTCATGGAGAAAACAGGCCGGGGTCGGCTGGCAGGTCCTGCATCGGGGGATAGAAGGACAGGAAGATCGAAAACCGCATTTTTTTCAGTGACTCAACGATCCCCTGGTTTCCTCTGTTTAGGGAAGCCCGACGTCTAGCCTTCTCAGATAAGGGCGAATATATTTCGGAGGTCCTGTGTGTACATTACGCACGTTACAGAACCTATGGCAGTTCAAAATCGATGATGAAAGAGTAGGCTGCGTGCCGCTGTCCGGGCAAAATTTGCAAATTCTATATTTCTACCCACAAACATTATCAGCAAGAACAGGCAGCTTCTTAGAGCCGAGATAATTCTACTTTCTTAGGATTGAAAGGCTTAAGAAAAACAACAAAAGTAAGTTGAACCCACAACCTCACGACGTGAGTTGTTTTCACCTCGGAGCAGACGCCAAGCCACATGGCCACGGTGACCCGCTGCCCTAGGCAGTGATCCCTTTCAGTCTTATAAGGCTTGTGTTCCTGGCCAAGAATGGCCAGACTGGACGCCTTTCACATAAAGGAATGCTGGGAACTGATATATTATCTTGATTGGCTGATGGTTAGGAGTAAGGATCTGCGTCAGGACAGTCCTGAAATTTAAAAACTCATATCTACCATCTTTATAATTTTAGCTGGACAGCGAATGAAGACTGGAAATGTAACGTTAATGACAGACCAGTCATTGATAAATACTAGATTACACTCACAAAAATATGTTTAAGGCACGTTTAAATGGGCGATCCATGATTCTTTTTCCTTCTGATTCCTACTACGCGACTGATGAATTTGGGCCAGATTTGTTTGTGTTGGGATATTACGCCCAATCTCGGCTATAATACTCCTAGCCCTGTAGAATATAGTACCTTTACAAGTTGAAAGCCATATCAAAGGATTTATATATTTTGGACGATCAGGGATTGTAATGGGAAGTTATCACAATGGGTAATATTTTTGTAAATTCACGGTTTGCCTTGTAACCCAGCGCATTCATAATTTCATACTTACACGTTAATGATTTAGATACCAGGATATAAGCCTACTTGCTACAAGAATCACGGAGTTTTGGCTTCGTTTTCCTAACAGATTCTTCAGAGAGCTGCCCGTTGATAGTCAGAACCCACTCAGTGTGGAGGCGGTTTTTTCTTTTTTTTTTCTGAGGGAAACATGAAATGAGGATGACCCAGATGTAGGCGGTTGAGAACGCCTTCGCAGGAGAGGTTCAAGGTCTGGTTAGAGCAAAGTTTATTTGCAATCTGTTGACGCCATCGCCGCTGCCCTCAATTTGATGTACTTGTTGATAATCGGCCTCAGACTCGGGTGGATTTCTTCATCCAGGGTACCCCAATATCAGGCTGATCAGGAATCTGCTGTCTCATTTCCTGCAATGGCCAAATGACTCGGTGTCCAGCAGAATCATGAAGCCACACTGCCTTCTGTTGGACAGACTCTGACGGCATTGCTTAAGAGTTCATGTTACTCTATTATTCCTAAAGGTGGATTTCTTCAAGGACAGAAGCAAGATGGAGAATCAGACAGAAAAATATTTCTTGTGGAGAGCTAAATAGTCTCTAAAACCATGTCTATGGCTTCAGTCTCAGCCGTAAAGATGGGCTTCGCATTGAAGCCACAGCATGTGTTTCTCATGACAGAGAATGAGTCGGCATCAGTGGCTTTATCATCCTTATATCCCTCAGTGAATAGATGCTAGCAGTCATAGTGATCAAAGATCACTATTTCAACCATCCATCCGTTCCCTCCCCCTCCCCCCCCCCCCCGCAGAGGCCGGGGGTATATGAGTAGGTTCTTAGCTCCCACCTGCAGGTGGTGAAAGCCCGCCATCGGTGAGATGTCTCCCATGGAATGCTATCCTCGATGTTTCAGGAGTGATATCTCTTCTCTCTCTCCCTCTCTCTCTCTCTCTCTCTCTCTCTCTCTCTCTCTCCTTGCTCCTGTCTTCTGTCCGCTCTTTCCCCCTCTTCTTCTTGACGTGCAAACGTATCTCATCATGTTTGGCACAATATAGCCATGATCGTGCTGATGTGCCGTAAACCCCGAACAAACAATCCACTCAAAAAATACTTTGGGGATGTCCCGTTTAGTCCCACAGGGAGCTCAAAGATCACGTGGAATCGTAAAATCCTCCACGGTGGGACGATCAGGAATGGGTTAATCTCACTTCACCTCGTCCGATCTCAGGCTCCGCCAAAAAGACTGGAAAATGGATGTATATTAGGATTATGATTTTTTTTTTTTTAAAGAAACCGTAAATATAGGACCTTTGGAAAATCTCCGTTGTTAAGTAACCAAAGCTGAAATGTTGTGGCCACAGATCTGCATCTTATACTATAAACATTTTCTCAATATCTCCAACGTGCTGAAAATGACTTATCCCATTATCGTAGAGCGGCGATATGTCAAGTTAAGGTGTAACAGCAAGATGATGGCTCCCCCTGGAGTAAGTCTAAAAGCTATCGTGTCAGCAGATCTGCCAGAGGAATGTACGGTCAAGGTAAAAAAAAGTGTCTCAAAAAGCAATACTCGATCGAAGGACGGCATTGTTAAAAAACTGAATCACAGTTAAATAATTCAGTAGCTCCTAGCCCAAACAGGAGGAAAGGTGAGTCAGTCAAAGACTGCCCCATTGTGTGGAAGTGGAGCCTAATGCTTTCGTGGAAACAATGGAAGGGTCATTAAGCTCGTGATCAAATGTCTGTCTGACAGTGAAATATTAATTGAATTGCGAGATAACATGGTGTTTTGCTACCATTATTGAGTCTTGGGAATTTCAGAACAAAGCCCATTCACATGCTCACGTTATTTTCTGCCTTGTGTACATTAGAGCATCACTTCATTAGTATTCCGTTTTACATTTTAGCATTACATGATTGTCTGGCTTTAAATTTCACCTTTACATTATGGATGTCCAACGTGAGTGAACCAAAATTCAAGTTATCAGTACGATGATATCCCATACTGAGAGGTGTGTACATCAATTTGTAATAACCCTATGCATTCGCTTTACTATCAGTTAAAATATTCTGAACGAAGTATTTCAACATTATATTATTCAACAAGGGCATTTCAGTAATTAATTTATTACTGCCACCAGCGATAATACAATGCCTGTCAGATTGTAGTTTATCTTGATTATGCCTTGTTGTGATGCAAAATCTTGTGCTTATCTTTGTCTCCGAAAGCTGCCTGTGGGCTTTGAACTAGTGGGAACATACTTATGGTATTCTAGATATATTCACTGTTTTTATTGTAATGCAGGTTGGCGGTGTGATAGTAACATGTTGTATGAATGTCTCCAACTTCAACCAGTTCGCTTTACTCTGCAACTGGATGAAGATGCTAGTGAGGTGCAACGTTGGTTGGGCTGGCATGGTTAGGAAGTCCTACTATGCCAATACATCAAATTAAAATTGACTGTTACACTTTGCAACTTGACTGGATGAGCTCATCGCGTTGTATAGCACGAGTGGGAAATTTTCAGATGTAGTCTTAGTTTGAGGTAACCATTCTCTACATCTTACAGACGGATGAAGATCCTTGGTGTAGCCTTGGTTTGAGATATACCCATTCTGCACATTCTACAGCTGAATGAAGATCCCGTTGTGACGTGTACAATAAATGGGAAATTCTTCAGGTAGCCATACTTTGAAGTACCCATTCTCCACATTCTACAACTGGATGAAGATGCGATTGTGATGTCTGCTATGAGTGGGAAATACGTAGATGTAGCCATAGTTTGAGGTAACCATTCTCAACATTCTACAGCTGAATGATCTGGCTGTGATGTGTGCTATGAATGGGAATTTTTTAGATGTAGTCATAGTTTGAAGTAACTTTTTCTATATTCTACAGCTGGATGAAGATCGGGCTGTGACATGTAGCATGAATGAGAATTT
This sequence comes from Peronia peronii, assembly GCA_039654565.1. Classification (NCBI taxonomy): domain Eukaryota; kingdom Metazoa; phylum Mollusca; class Gastropoda; order Systellommatophora; family Onchidiidae; genus Peronia; species Peronia peronii. The sequence goes on along the minus strand of JBCEWB010553031.1, from coordinate 2,414 downwards.
TTAAAAAGTAGCCATAGTTTGAGGTAACCATTCTCCACATTCTACAAGTGGGTGAAGATCTGGTTGTAACGCGTGCTATGAATGGGAAACTTTTAGATGTAGCCATAGTTTTGAGGCAGCCATTCTCTATGTTCTGCAACTGGGTGAAGATCCGGTGGTGACGTGTAGCATGAATGGGGTAATCTATTTTTCTATCAAATAGCATCTTTTGCATTGCTACATTCTACAATGTAGAAATTTGTTGGGAGATCGATCTGGATGTGACGTGTCTGATGAATAGGAAGTAAATTTGTAGTCATGATTAGGAATCGGCATTCTGGACACTCTTGTTAAACTGGTGAAGATCTAGAAGTAACAAGTATGCCCACAGTTGAAATCATTCCTTACTTCTCAGTTGGACGATCAGGAAATGAAATGGAGCATGAAAAAGAGAACCATAATTGTAACTATAGTTCTGGGGGGTCCAAACTTGCACATTTAGAATTGGATTATGGGGGGGGGGGGGGGAGGGGGGGGGGGGG
>JBCEWB010553030.1:25815-56101 GCA_039654565.1 Peronia peronii | reverse complement strand
AACATGTTTTTGGCTACTAGAAGTTTATTATTTTACAACAAATAGTATAGGGTGTCCGTGACGTTGCACTACCCCTTGAAGCAGACGCCAAACCACAGAGCCACTGCGCCCCCTGGATAATGTCCAGATGATTTCAGTTCTTTTATAGACCTAGTCGGTCAGCAGCGTTCCCAGTCACCAAGCAAGCGCTGGCAAGTAAGACGAGTGAGATACCTTTCCGCATCATCGTCTGCCTTGCAATAAAAAAAAAAAGCTTCATGAATTCGATTTCTGCCCTGGGGAAGTGGGAAAATTCGAAAATGACATTTAAAGTCCTTTAGAAGTCGCTTGGCCTTTTTAGGTGGACGTCTAGCTTTCTCGGGGTGAGGGCAAAAATAACCGGCGATCCCGTCTATAGGCCTACGGTGCCTTATAACAATGAACTACAGTGCTTTTACACATCTATTGATTCAATAATCAACAAGATTATACATTCGCAAACTGAAGCTCCTTCCTCCCCTTCCCCCACCTTCTTGTTTGAAAATCGAAACGTGCCCACCTTCGCAAGACAGTCTGTTCCACAGACATAGCCTACACGTACATGTACATGTACTAGTTTAGAAGACCCGGCGCGAAGGCAGTACTTCCGGTTCAATTTGACCAGACCGTCGGCGCTCCCAGTGTGAGACGCTACTTCACTATGGAACTATGGGGTGGGGAGGAAATTTCTGACTAAAACTTTCCGCTGTGAGTGACAGACTTAAAATATTTAGAGCCTATTCAATCTAGATGCCCTTTGAATAATAAAAGAAGTGTTTTTGATTAAATGAATAAATAAACTGTAATACTAGCAAGTTGATACGAAAAGGAGACAAAAGGAAGGCCTTCTGAAATTTACCACACATTAGACCTGATGGTAATCAATGAGGCAGTCGAAAGCGGATGATTTAAAACAAAACAGATAAAAAAGAAATACAAGAAAGTCAACTTATTTGAGTTGTAAATAATATATGATAGAAAACAAATGCAACGTTCCTGTAAAAACGTGTACAAGGAAGAGAACAAGATGGACCTAAACATAGTTCAACATTAGCAAAAACAAGATCCCATTTACTTTTGGTGGTAAATGTAAATGCTTGCGTACATATTAATATAACTTTGGATACTATAAAATGCAAGGAGATGGCGAAGGACTTTAGGTCGCCATAATAGTATACACTGTATATTGTTGTTTGAAGTTTTAGTTTATTTGCATTCATTTCATGTTCAATCTGTGGTAGAGTCTCGAAGTCGAAGTTCCGTTGTAACATATCAACCTGAAAAATATGCATCAGCTTTAGCTCTTCAAGCAGACTTTTTTTTTCTGTCTATCCACGTCACCCTTTTCTTGATTTTTTTTTTTTAATAATGTCTTCAGGATACGTTTTGTGTGTGTGTGTATAAAACAAATTAAATAAGTTGATTTTCTCCTATTTCTTTTTTACCTCTTTTGTTGTAAATCCATCCATGTTTTCATTTCTTGTTTCCTTGCCTTTTTTCTTTCGACCGACTGACTGATTACCATCAGGTCTAATGTTGGTAAATTTCAGAAGGCCTTCCTTTAGCCTTCTTTTCGTATCAACTTGTTGGTACATGTACAATGTATTACCATTTAATAATTATTTACACATGCATTTATTTTCCCATAATTTAATAAAAACAACAACAACAAAACTACTTTTATTATTCAAAGGGCATCTAGGTTGAACGGTTAATTTAGAAAAAATGTTTTTAAGTCTGTCGCGAAAAGTTTTAGTCATAAATTTCTTTCCCCACCCCGTGTTAATTTATAGTGTGTGTGATTTTGTTTTGTTTTTGCTATACACCCTTACTTTCATGGTCCCTGCCTCTGACTCCGGAGTCTGAGAGCCAACGCTCTGGTCAAATTGGACCGGAAGAGGCCCTCGTTATGTTCACCTCCCATGCTTTTGCTGACATTTCATTTGTGTCCTTTTGAATTTTGTCATTAGCTTCATTTTATTGATGATTCATAGTCATGGTCTTACTCATTTTACCTTCACCTAACACACTGGGATTGATGTTTTGTTGCTGGTGTTCATCATTTCTTCTTTATGCTTTTGCTTTTTTCTTTCTTGGGAAGGGGGGAGGGGAGCAAAATAGGATTTATAGTTCATATGACTAAAATGCCTTTCATTTTCATAAGTAAACACAATGTCTTACAAATATTAGATAAATCCATAATAAGCAAAACCAATTTATACCATCTTTGTATGTGTGTGTATTTATTTATGAGGCTGTTACATTCTCTCCCCTGTTCTTTTGTTGTGTAGCTTTTATTTTATTTATAACTTTCTTTTCTTTTTTTTTTTTTGAAGTAATTGGTATTTGCATTTATATCATTTTTGTTTCAAGACAAAACATTTCATGAGCTTACTGTCAATGGCATGACAGAAGCTTACATCATGTTGAGAAGGACCTGTCATTAAAACAGGCCCCCACTTACATGCCAAATGCTCGAGTGGATGACTCATCATACAGTTTTTCAGGTGGCATGAGCGTAAATGGATTACATGCACATTTATTTTTTATTTATAGTCTTTGCTGTGACTGAAAAAAAATTAGTAAGTTTATATAAAGTTATCATTGAGAATGAAAATACAAAAATTTTCTTTTGCCACCACCTCTGATCAACAAGATTTGGTGGCAATACGTAGATCTATGTAATAAAAATACAATGCCTTGTTAGAACTCTTATTTATTGTTTGTGCATCTTATTGTGAATATTTATTTTAAATTTTATGTTACACTGCCATGAAGTTTTGGTTTACTACAATAGGAGATCATTTTGAGTCTTGACTAGACCTACTACTTCCTTTGCCAGATACAAGGGTGTTGAACAGTGTAAAGAAAAAAAACAACAAAACTTTTGCATCCCTTGCTTGCAACATACACCATATACAAATTCCAAAAAATTCAGGGGTGCAGGGAAAATGTTTTCTTCCTACAGTATCATTTTTGCTTGTAATAAATCTTTCAAATGACAAGAAGTTATGGGATTTTCTTTTTCTTTACAGGGCTTATTCAACACTACATATATTATGTCTGGCAAAGGGAAGCAATAGAGCTGGTCAAAACTGTCTCCTGTTAGCAGTGCAAATAATGGATTGATAAAGCTTGCAAATGAATTAGCATTTTTGTCTGCCTCTCACTAAAAGTTTTTTTTGTGTGTGTGCATATGTGAGTCCTTGAGGAGGGATTTTTCACAGTAGATTGAATAATAACTTAATATTATAAATTTCTGTGATGTGTGCCCTCATAATAACTCCTCACAGCACAGAGGAAGCCCATTTCAATTGATATGTCATTAACATCAATAGGTGAGAATGGCTGTTCCATGTGGCTGTTACTTCATTTGTTTTTACCCAAATCTGCACCATCTAAAATACACACCTATACAACACGCACAAGCTTTCCCCATGGTCAGACCAGCATTTCAGACAATGCATTTTTATCACACATTTTTATTATTTTTTGCAAATGTATCACCACTTTTTTGTGACACCAGTGTTGTGGAACAGTGCCTCTCCAGTTGGAATAAGGATGTCCTGCAATTAGATGTTCATGTACTTAAATACTAGAAGCTCTGTAAATAAGTATTACATGTACAAAAATTTTAGAAATTCTGTGAACAATTCCAGTGTAGAAGTACATGTACATATTAGAGGCCATGATGATCCATCTTTATCAGACATGATTTATATGTATCAGTTATGAAAAAAGCCTTTCACTTTACTTATGTAATATTTGCCTTCAGTATACTGATTAACTGTTATGAGCATGTATTGTTTAGTAATTCTTTGTGAACCTTCCTGTATATTTATACTAAGAATCACCAACTGAAAACATGCATACCATACATAAATCACAAGCAAACAACATGGAGCTTTCAAAGTTTACACCAGGTATGAAATTTATTCACATATTGGTCCAAATTATTCAATTTTTAGTTCAAGTTTAGAATCATCTCATAATGCAGACCTCACAAACAGATATTGTAATATAGCAACTGTGATAAAGCTATATAAATATATATATATATATTTACTACTTTGCCTGTTCAATAATTTGAACATTATGCTCAATTTTTCAAACCTGAAAGTGTCCTGAGGCCAGTTTGCTCGAAGACTGGTTTTACTGGAATTTCTTTCACAATAATGTACATTAGCAAGAAAGAACTCAACTTATACCACTTTCAGGCCTAAACTGTCATGTCCTGAACTAGACAAATAAAAACCTTTTGTTTTCTTAAAGTTGTTACTCCTTGACACGTTAAAAAGGTTAAACAACATTTTTAAACTATAAGGTTTTACAACTATTTCATAGTCCTTGTCAGAACTCTTCAGAAAAACACCACAGGTTTTAGAAATGCCAGGGCAGAACATTTTATGTCCATTTAGCCTTACTGTGTGAAAGTACAGGACACCTACATACACAATGCTCACAGATAAATTATTCACTAGATATTTCATGTGATCTATCACATGAAAAAAAAAGAAAAAAAAAAAAAGCTGTGATAAATAAAACGGCACAAGGCATCATTCTTGTTTCACCTAATCATCTCAACAACCAGTTTAAAAATCACTTCATTCCACTGGCAGTCTTCACTTTTTGCCAATCAAGTCTGTCATTGATGGAACAGCCTGCAGATGGATATAAAAAACTGCATATAAAATACTTTGTCCTGTACATAAATTTGTCTCTGACAAGTGAAACAACATTACATATTTGCCATCATGTTTTATCAAATTAACATTAGCATCATTATCAACACATTAACCTGGGCAGTTTGTCTAGAGCAATATGTGGATCTAAATTCTACTGGTAATCAATTTCCTGTAAATTCTGCATTAACCCATTACTAGTTAATGCGCCCGCTGACACACAAGCCCCATCTTTCTAAGGCACCTGGACGCGCCCGCTGTATGTGGAAATGACGTGGTTGTTTTGGAACTCATTTTTGGCCGGAAACATGTTAGGTATGTTAAGTTACCGTATATCCCGAGAGTCTACAAGATTGAAAGTGAAAGTACTTTTGTCAACTTTCATAATTTTTTTTACACATTAAGATATGTCTATACACATATATATTTGGTATCTAATTAAAGAGAAATCATTCCCTGATTTATTGGTGCAATCTATTTTTATTTTCATGTAACAGTATTTTGAAAAAAAAATATAAATGTGAAATGTATCATTTGTGAATTAGAGTAACTTCCCTCTGATTAGTAGAATGTGATTTCTGACTGTGCTCAACCTTAACTAGTAATGGGTTAAACTCGTGACTATTACAACCATCCTCAAAGAACAAAAACCATAATTTTGATCGGCATTTCTATGTACTGGAATCCAGATAAATTTCAATAATACCTCCACCATATTACTTCTGGAATGAAATAGAAGTTTATAAATATGCAAGGTTTTTCTCATCACACAAACAAAAAAAGAAATAATAATAATAATAAAAAAAAAATTACATACATGTATCAAAGAACTATATATAAAAGTCAAACAAATGCAGAACATTTCCCCATTTTTTTCTTCAATTTTCAAAAATAATAAAAATATCTTCAAGACCAGTTTTTCCTTTATTTCACAAGGTTATTTCTTTACCTATGAAGTGATCAATTTCAACAGCCTACCTTAAAGAGATCCTCCACCAAACCATAATCTGCCACTTGGAAAATTGGGGCCTCTGGGTCTTTGTTGATGGCCACAATAACTTTGCTATCCTTCATTCCAGCCAAATGTTGGATAGCGCCAGAGATGCCCACAGCAATGTAAAGTTCCTGTGATGCATCAGAAATGGCTCGAATTGTTTCACGTATTCCATGCTGGCAGACTCATGATATAATACTTTGCTAGCAAAAAATTTAAATTTTAGACTTTCAGAAATGTTCATATACAAGCTAAAACAGCAATACTGTTGCTGATGAGGATAACACATTAAGTGAACATCTGTAGATGAGGCTATGATAAACTTTCTCTTCATTACCATGAATCTACACATCATGAATTTACCTATAAAACTGTAAAATTATAAAAATGATCATCAACAAAAGGAAGACTCTATCTGTAAATTGTACATCTACTTGTAGTGGTGTAATCTGACAATGCCAGATCAAAATTCCATCAATTTGCATGGCAGAATGAAAAATATCCTACCACAACCCATAGGCAATGCAAAGGAAGTGTTCAGGGTGATTATGTGATGTCCATTGAAGCAAATACTATATGGCCAGCATATTTCACATATGTCCAATGTTGTTTATTTTGTTATATGTGCATAGCACTTTTTACTCTAAATTATTCTTTGACTATTTTATGAGGCTATTTCAAATCCACAAAAATGAAGAAAATGGATTCAGGTCAGTCTGAAGAAGTTAAAGTTACTCATACATTTGCTGGGACCAACAGAAAGGTCCCATTATAGGTGATTCCTGTTATAACCAACATACAGTGAATTAGAAAAATAAAGAGTAGATAGCCTATTGTCTGATTATAGGAGAGTTTTTTCGCTGATATTCTTCTGTGATAAAATCTTTTACTTCTGAGTAGTTCAGCAAAGATCATAGAAATGATGACAACATGACATAGATCTATTATCTACATTAAAAATTTGCAACAAAAGCCATAAATAAAAGGCTTATGAACTCGAAAACTACTGAATGTGTTCATCTGAAATTTGGCACACAACGTTGTACTAGGATCTGTTTCTACTTATATAAAGCTGAAAAAAGATTACTGTGTTTGATGTTATCCTAAAAAGGCGATAATAATTGAATAATGATCTGAATTGTACATTTGATAAAATGATGCTTTCAAAACACCAAACATATTTTCTTTGAGTAACATTCACTTTAATCATCCCAAATACCAACATCGAGATGCGCACGCTTGCCATGTACTCTACGTTGCAGGGCAGTATCGGTTTGACCTGGATCTATATTTACAAAATCTCCCACAAATGCCGTGGGTTGTCTTCTTAGTTTTAAAGAAGGTCACAATATGTACATGTGTGTCACTAATAGTCAAACGTCTTAGAAGACCAATTGATCATACGGACAACTAACATACACTTCACTAGCTTCGCATCCGATTCTCCTCCCATCGATATCCCCAAAATAGTAGTGTTTAAACCTAAGTGCACTGAGAGATCAAGGGTATAATAGTACCTCATCCATCTGCTCCCCTTCTCTTACAGTGCCAATCCTTTTGTGCTCGATCTCTTGCACACATTGTTATGGGACTGATATGAAAGGCCATAATCACTATGGTGTTGCGTGGAATAGTTAAAGTCATCAAAGTGATTGCGATGCGAATAAGTTTTGCCTAATCCATGGCATACAGCAAATTAAAACACAATGTGAATATCAAAATCACAAAATCTTTACAATCACATTTATCAGTACTCATCGCAACAGGATCAAGTTGTCAGTGAATGGTAAGATATGTTTATCTTACCTAACATTAGGAGCTACACATGTGAATTCTTTCTTTATCTATGTTGGCCCATTACCTCAGTCTGTTTCATTTATCATATTATGAATTATGAATGAGCCATCCTTTTCTCTCCCCTCAAACCATATGGCTGACCTCATTCAGTCACTGCCCACCACCCATTTCCTTCCTCCTTTCACCACACCCACCGAACAAACCAGATGAAATAATCAGTAGTCAAGCAATCATGCTCGCAGTGTTCTTCAGCCACTTATGACTATGTGCTTAGTGCAGTGTCGGAGTATCACCAGGCCTGCAAGTGTACAGGTATCCTGTTGTAAGTGATGTGATTGTCTGGACTATTACTTTATGAGATAATATTTACTAATGCCAAAGTAGGAGTGGACATCGGAATTAATGATGCTCCTTATAGGCTATTTCCTGTTATAAGTGAACCTGTTATAAATGGTTCCCACTGTATTGTGCTCAAATATTATTCTCCTGCCCGCTACTCACCGGTGCCACAATTTTGCCTGTCTGTCCCACCTGCAAATCATTTGAGACAAAGCCAGCATCAACAGCTGCTCTTGATGCCCCTACAGCTGCGTTCAACTTGTCAGCCAAATCATATAACAGCTTAAAGTTCTCTCCATTTTTCATGCCTCGGCCTGTGGATATAATAGTCAATCAAAATATTTTGCTTAAAATTTTCAAATCAAACATTGTGTTAAAATATATTATTGTTGTCTTTAACAATTATTTGGACATTTTCTGTGTTCCAAAAGCTGCATGATCATTCCTTTTAGATAGTTCAGCCTAAAGAAATATTATTCCAAAACTCTCTTCAAACTCATAGCAGCAACAAATACAAATGAATATAATGAAAATATTTGTCAAATCTTAGTTGTCAGCAAAATATTTTAATAAAAATAATAATTTTAGACATAAAAGCATCTCTATACTCAATGTATGCCCTTTCAAAATTCATGAACAAACCTGAATTTCTGATACACAATAATTCATATAGATATGTGAGGACTACGACACACTGATTCTTTTTTGAAACAAAACATCCCTTAGACAAGTTTTCTAGCTCATCATGCAATACCAAGCCAACTACCTACCGCCTGCAACCACAGCTTTAGCACTAGTAAGTTCTGGGCGATCACTTTTACTCAATTCCTGACCCAAAAATTCCGAGATGCTGCTCTTTGTTACCTCACCAGACACTGTTATTTTAAAAGAGAGAAGAGGAACGTTTTGAGAAACCTTAGATGAAGCAGATGACTCATTTAAGATACACCAATATAAGATCGGAAAATCAATTAGTGAAAATACTTTTAGAAGACAATACTACTACATAAATGGATAATACAAATGTGTAAACACAGCTGTAACTTAAAACTTTGATCTAATCATAACTGACTGGTAACTTTAAGACAGATATTGACAAATGTATATCTCATTTGATAAAACAAATTGTTGTTGTTTTTTAAATATGTTTTTATTAGGAAAAAAAAAAAACAACAAACAATTATGGCCTAAAGAAAAATCATGGAGAAGAAAGAACAATCAAATTTGTCTTTGCCTTGTTCTGTAGCTGCGCTGCCTCCTAATTCAGCTGCCTCAAAAGCTGTGCCACGCACTGTAATAACCTTCACTGGCTCCTCAGTTTTCAGTGTTTGGATTGCATTTCCTGAAATGATACAGTATTCTGATGTCACAAAATGTCTGACATATAAGTTTCAAAATTGTGTTACCTAGTCTGGCAAACTGACTATAATTTGGAACAATGGAAAAGGATACAGAATCAAATTAACTGCATGACAAGATAAACTAAGATGGGGGAAAGGAAACAGTAAAAATGAAAGTAAGCCAAGTACATTCTTTACCTGCATAAATTGTTCTGACAAATGTATTTTCATCTTCTACACCAATAATTTCTGAAATGGGCGACACATCAAGCTTTGCTGCTAATCTGGGCATTATATTCTGAAATAAATAACGCATATGATTAATTGACAGTTTTATAACTGATTGCTCTATATGTCAATTGTGTCCTACATCGTACTTAATTTCAGGACATGAGAATAGTTTTATGCTTCTTGACTGAAAAAGTGGGCACTTCAGTGAAAAATTCAAACTAGATATATGCCTTTGAAAACACCACTGATAGAAAGAGCCTAACTTTCTGAGTTATAAGCTTTTTGAATTTTTAAGATATCTTTACTAGTTCCAAAGATATGAGTTTTTCGCTTTAGAATTATCTGTACTTTTTATATAATGATTTTGTGACTAAAAATGTGGACGACAAGACACAACATCAAATTGTTTTGTTAATTCTACATGTAATTCAACACCGCATATATGAAATTATCTGATAATGTCAGTATAATAAAATAAAAAACAAAACTTACTTTTCAAAACTTATCGATGATATTTTTCGGGCATTTTATTGAAAAAAAAAAAGGTGAAATATGAAAACAAGCGAAAAGCACTGAGTCGATTCACAAATAAAAATTTGATTATTTTCACTTCTGATTAACCGATTTTCATAAATAATAGATCAATTTATTCGTCTTCACAAGCTCTTCATTGTGCACTGTATTAAAACATTAAAACCCTGTAAATCAAATAATAAAGATTATTGAGAACCACAACTTAAATTAGTAACAAGCTGTCGAAGAAAATTGATCATAATAATTACCAGCGACGAAAATTTCTCTATAATAGTAAGTCTCTAGAGATATATTGTTTTAAGCTTAACAGCTTAAAAACAGTCATAAACAAAGACAAGTAACACTCCTAACAAAGCATACTGAAAGCTACATTAAGTTCAATCATGTTTATAAGATGCACCTGGATATACAAATCAAAAGTTCAATACATTATATGAGCTACTTTGTTAAAATTGTGGAAAATACAGAGCTCCAGCAAAAGTGAATACAGATATAATTCAGAGAAATAATATATTATGAAAACAAAAGAGATCCCCACAAAGTTTTACTGAATGATGGAAACTCCATTGATACACTAAAAGTAAATCAAAGATAATTACATGTATTATAGATCTATCATACATAGACTTTTCAACAAAAGATTTAAGAAAAAAAAAAGGCTCCTTCAAATCTCAGATCTAAATCTTGAACCAAAATCAACAATTTAAAAAAAACAAAACCAATTTAGGCACATTTTAAGAATAAGTAAAATTTTTCTGGCCACTAAGGAAAAAAAACAACATAAAAAATGGCTTGACATTTAAAAAACAAAGCAAGGGAAAAAAAGACCCCTCATTATTGCTGTAGAAAACATGTGGAACTTATAAATAAAAATTTGACACCAGTATTTTGATCTTGTTTAAAGCTTTATCTAGATCTATAACTATAACTTTACACATTATACATGTATTGAATTTTATAAGTTCTCTTAGATGGGGAGCCATCATTGTTAGAACTAGAGTGAGCAGAAGAAAATTAAAAGAAAGTAAGTCATATTCAATAAAGAACTGTAACACAATCTACGAAAACCTTTTCTACAAATATAATTCAACTCAACATTATATTTTATCATAAATAGACCCCAAACAATGCTGCAAGAGGCGTAATTACACGTCAGCCAACAACTGCAACAGTGATGTGATCCCTCGCTTGGTCAGGAATGCAAAACATCACGGCCCAAGCGGGGTCTTATCGACAACAGGTTTTACGAAGCAGCGTTGATAGGGGTATTTGGGAGAATGACAACTTGCTTTGGAACATATCAGTATACACTAACCAAAGTTTCTATTGCAAATGAATATTTTACTGATACCCAAGGAAAGTTTCAAGCCCCCATGGCACATAGATTTTTTTTCCCAGCTATCGAAAATTGGTGTTATTTTCAAAAGCGAATCTCTTGAACTGTCACTTCTTTCGGCAAATGGAGGACGCCATTGTAAAATACATTCATTTCCGCATAAAAACATGTATTGGAAGTGACGTTTCGTAGAAAAGAACGAAACTAAATAGCTGTGTCTTTATGGTCACCATTTCGCAAAGTGCGTTCCTCGATCACTAAAGTCAACGGGATTGTCGGCAGCGATTCTCACGCAGCGGGTCGCGTTCACTGAAGTGCCTAGATAAAGCATTGATTACTACAATATAATCTGAATAAGTAACTGCAGTTTTAATCCATTAAAAATACAACATTTCAATAACATAAGGGAGTTCTTTTTAAGAAAAAAGAAATGAGATCATATAGAAAATGAAAGATATAAAATTCAGCCTACAAAAGTTAAATCAGAGTCAAATAATTCACCCCGTTCTATGTAAAATTCCATAATGAAGAATTGCGGTTTCTAAGATATTTTCAAGAGATTTGGAAAATCTATTCCTAATTAGTAATGCGGAAACTATAGGCTGTGCAAAGCTGTACTCTGTTGCAGAGATATTATGTCCTCTGATTTTGATCAGACCATTATGATAATGCTGAAGTCAATGTGACCAACATGTAGGTACAATTAAACCTGAAAGCGTGAGAGGAGTCTGTTGACTAGCAAATGTTTCCTATTCATGTTCAAAGAGAGAAATTTTAATAAATGGCACTATAAGATTAGCCTACTTCGTTACCACATTGTATTAGATTACTTAGAAAAAGAAAATAGTTTCATATGCAAAGTGCTATGAGTTAGTCCTTGAGCTGATCAGCCTCTCAACATTTTAGGATTATGTTACCTTTCCCACTGCTGTTGCACCCGCAAGAATGTGTGTGAATTTCAGCTCTTTCTGAGTGGCCTCCAAGAATGGGGTCACTGCCTCTGAAAAAAAAACACCACCACCATACATTCATTGATCTTACAACAACTTTTTTCAGGAATGAAGATCTACATCATATCTTGCTGAATGGTAATCAACATGTTATTGAAAAAAATAATAACAACAACTGCAGACATTATTAAAGTTACTAAATCAATTTTTTAACTTGTAATTAATTACTATTTGCTGAAAAGATAGAAGAAACTCTTTAGCATTTTAATGTATTCTCTGATCAGGGAACAGGAGAAGGACAAAAATATTTTGTTTTACAAAATTAAATGTGAAAAAAAATTCAAAGGAAGTTTCCATAAAACCAATCAGAATAGACTAAGTAAAATCTATTTCATTGCACAAGACAAGGAAGACAGAATAAAGGCACAATGTCAACAACTTTGCTAGAGGACAATGTTATGAGTGAGTTACATTGCTCTACTAGGATAAAATCATTCCATTTCCATGATTACTTTGGACTGGTTCCTTTTGCAGAATTCTGTTATATTTCTTGTAAATTCAGCAGTTTGTATAAATGAAAACTGGATTCTGTAGTATTGCAAACTACTTTACTAAGCAGGTATATAAAAGATAATTTTATTTCATTCTCCCACATGTCCTCTTTCAAAGACCTAAGATGCCACAATGTTGTCTCACCTGGTAAAAATCCCTTAAATGCTTCATTGTCAGCTACAAGAACTTTTGAAATACCTTTGATCTGGCATACTTGTTCTGCAACCTGTACGGAAACAACATATATAATGTACTCTGTTGAAGCAGACATAAATATACTGATAAGAATCTGTATTTTGAATGAAAAATATTTATATATGCTCTGTAGATATGCATCTATTGGTTGAAATAAGCATTAACGAACTGAGACAAAATTTGACCAAATACAGTAAACTTCGGATCCAGTGAGGTAGTCAGATCTATCAGTATCATCCATTCCCCACTGCATCCGAAGTTGAAACATACAAATTAAGGAACATAACCTCTATGTCAAGGTTATGAAACAGAAAATGGGGGAACTGTTGCTAAAACCATTTAGTATAGCGAATTGCAGTATGCCTCTATTCCAGGGTTAGAAATCAAGGCAAAATGGCAGAACACACTGTTTGTTCTGGATGGAATTTAGTATTCGGTTCTGTGTAGTTGAGGCTGCTTGTGCTGAGGTCAGTGTACACCACAGACCAGCACCATAATCTATGATGCGCACAGTCATTTCTCTCTTTGTGTAGATCTAACCTTCCTTGCATTATCTGAGACGACAATCTAGCACTGATTAATCATCATTCACTTGACAGTCAAAAGCTAACAAGATCCTTGAGGCGATCAAGTGAGCCCAAACACAGAGACCGTCCAGTTCCCTCTTTTCCCATCTCCCTATCTCATTTGCTGTACTTGACTACCACTGACAATCACCCGCGCTTGGCTTGTTTCTCCCCCTTCACACCCTACCATCTGAATTAGCCATATGTAAGCTTAAGGACTAGTTTTTGATCTCATTGGAACCAAGATTGTATAATTTGGCATTTGGTCGATCTCAGGTGTTTTGAACTAATCTAAGGAAGGATAGAAAAATGAATATCTTTATTTAGTTCTTTGGATCCAAGGTCTTGTTGAGTCTGAACTCATTGGATATGAGGTTTTCAGTACCTGTAACAATCTACAAAAGCAATCAACATATCTCCAATGTTTCTATAAGTGATATATGGCAGATTCCACAGAGCAGATTTGGCCGTTTACTTTTTCTGGGCAGAAAAGGTCAAAATTCAAAGTTGGTCTAAGGAGTCGCATAGGGTACCATTCTAATGAGCATCTGAAGCCCTTCAAGAAAATATATAGTTTTTGAACTGCAGATTCTCCATTACCTGGTAAGAGGCAAAAGAGTTACCACCCCCTGTCATTCATGGCAAAACCCTAAACTGTCAAGGAGAGTCAGTTTTCAGCCTCCAAACATATAATTAAAACATTTATATCTATTACTAATCTAAATCACAGATAGCAAAACAAAAGCAAACACAAAATATGAATATTGTAGACCATTTATTTCTCAAATTTAAAAGAAAAACAAAATTTCATTATTATTTTTTTTTGTATTAGTTTTGTTTTGTTTTGTTTTGTTTTTGTGTGTGTGTATATGTTTGTGTGTCAACATTTATGACAAGGATTTTTTTAAAACAGAACATGGCCTCTGGCATTCATCGGGGGGGGGGGGGCTGAATATTCCTTCCGTGATAATTTTCTGGTATGTCGCAAAGGATCTGCCTGACTCTGTGCCCCTGTGTATATGTTCCAGCTAGTTGCTGGACATAACAAGTATTAAAAAAAAACGTCTGTCTCAGTTTATCAGCTGCCAGGATGACCTGAAATATTAATTGTTACATATATAATAATCACTTCACAATAAAACTATTATACATCATTAAATGTGTTGCTTGAAAATGAAATATTACTATTATTTGTCTACAAAAACATATCCTGTTCAAGAGATCTTTAAATGTTCAGATCGCTTTATATGAGTTTCTAAGGTTGAACAGAACATCAGTTCCAGCTATTTTTTCTTGAATAGAATGTTGACATTTATAGCCTCAATAATTTGAATGATTGAAACACCAGAAGCCTTCTTCAGCCCCTCTTTTCTTCTTGGTGGGATTCTTCCTATGAGTTGGTTCCCTTCAGCAACGGTAGGGTACTAGACACTTTAAATGGAATAAATAATAACAATACATCTACAAAGTAAAGTCACATGACTCAGTAAATTCTTAGTAGTGTACATGAATAAAAATTGTAAATATTTCTAAATTTGCTAATCATTTGATACAGAAACATACTTTGTGAAGGTAGACTCCACTTGCACTTCATGATATTATATATAGACAGATCTCAATATATATAATGTATTATATATATACACGCACACACACACAAATATATATAGGACTAAACACATACATGACGAAGGCTAATTTTAATTATTTTTCTAAAACGAAAATTAAAGATTAACTCAGGCAAGAAGACAAAATACCCAGGGGTTCATTTTTCCTAAATATTTCTCTCTAGATCTAGTCTAGATCTAATATCAGAATCCAACACCCTTGCAGACCTACAATAATCTGTTTTACTCCTGAGGTTATTCAAAAAGGGAGAATTCTTGTGCTTTCATCAACAATGAGCAGATGGGTAATTCCCAGCAACGCCGCTATATATTGCCATGCCACGATTAAACACACACCGGATCGTTACCTGGGTGAAATCGATTGTGTTGACTTCAAATTATATCGGTGACCCAAATATTCCCCTAAAACCAATATTTTTTCAAAACTCCATGATAGATTGACACTTATTCGAGCACGAGACTGATTTTTGTCAGCTGAAAACAATACAGCCGGGCAGCAATCGACATTTTTCGACTATGCCTACCGTGCGTGTGATTCAATGTTCGGGCTCGATGTGGTCCTGGCACAGGTGTTTTTTTAAAAATCAGTTACAAAAAATATGCAAATGAAATGAAAACAGATCTAATTTTTATTAAATGGGTCAAATTTAGTTTAAAAACAACACACTTACCTTCAGCTCACATGAAGTTGATCCCGTGAAAAACAATGTTTTTCAACAGGCTCGATGTGCGATTTTGTCCGAGCACACATCAGTTGCATGGTTCGACCAAAGCTAAAAACCTTTTAAATTTGTTTTTCTTTCACTTGAGCATCTGATTTTATTCCTAATATTGCAATTCAGAAGGTCATAAGTCGTTATATTATTTTTCACGGTATTTGGTGCAGTATAAACATTGGGCGCCTTTCCTGGTTACGCATGTCTAAAAACAGACCTTTTTAAAGAGACCATTTTTCGTCAACAAACACCAAAGAAACCGCCAAGGTCCAGAAAATTCATTTCTAAGACCTCTACCTCAGAAAACAAACACCTTTGGATGCTTAAGTGGCTCTTTATTAGGCTTTTAACTAATTTTTGTTTCATCAGCTTACAGAGTAAATGGCGTAACCCAGAATTTCTAACATCGACCTCATAAAAAAAATTTTCAAAAAAAGAGAAAGACAAGAAATAAAAATTTTGTGTTTTCTAAGTTCTTTAATGACACAGCTAAAAGGAAAAGTAAGTTAACAACATAAAAATAGGCACTGTGAGAAGATATTGGCTTTGAATATTGATTTTGCCACAACACACCGTTCGGAGAAATCCACCTTATATGTATATATATTCAAAATGTCAATAACCAATCACATGGGGGCAGTCTTTTAAGCGTGAATCTATAAACATAATTCATTACTGGCAAAAAAATACTGAAATGATCTATATCTTTAGCAGTACTGGAATGTTTATTTGTACATTTTACATTTTTTTTTTTTTTTTTTTTGAGGCTTTAATCATGGAAAAAAATTTACTCTTACAACAACAAAATAATTATGTTTCCACAAGATCTCTTTCATTCTGAAAGACGGGGCTTACCTTTGCACACTGAGAGCCTAGTACAAGGCAAGAGACTTCCCCTCCAATTTTGGTGGCTGCTGTGATAGTGTTTAGTGTGACTGGTGCCAGCTTTTCATTGTTGTGCTCAGCAATAACTAATGTACTCTTCAGTCGCTTCAGCAGGCTGAGCTGGAATGGTAAAATACCAGTATTTATATCACTCATATCAACTATATACACAATTAAATAACATACAATTCAACTGCATAAGTGCCAACTTTGGTCAAACATTTTTCTATCCAAATAAAATGCCACCACTCTAGACAAGAAATAAATTCAAGTCACCTTATTAAAAAATGTTTTGACTGCATGTTGCAGCTTGGCCATATTATAACTTATAAGTGCCAAATGATTCCTCTATGGCCTTACAGTTCTGAAGAGTAATTTTTGGGTAGTCAACTTAACAGCTTGTGCCCATATAACCTAACATAAATGGCAACAATCCACAGTCATTTTTTTAACTTATAGACTCCTGTAAAAGATGTAAGTTTAAGAAGGAATAATAGAATTCTGCTTCTCCTCTGCATGCTTTGTTGCAACTGTGCTACTATTTATTTACTGTATGTGGTTGTTCATATGGCAAAAGCACAATTTAATTCCTACAGAAACAGAGAGACACTTTACTCACTAAACGAATAGTTTTCAGATTTTCAAATGCATATTTTATTACATTATCTGCATATATTTGTTTACCTTGTTTTGAATTTTTAAAGCACTAAATGCATTGGTAAGATTCAGTCTATTAGTAACTCAGAAGAAAAGATCAAGTGGTCTAAGAAAAAGAATACCATCACAAAAAATGAAAACAGGAAATACAGAGAGGGGCAATATGCTAATATAACAGATAATGAGTGACCACAGAGATGATGTGGATGAGGGAGAAAGCACAAATTGTGACAAAAATCATGAAAACACTTACTGAATTTAGTGTATTATTATAGCATCCCTTAAAAACAGTGCTCAACTGGATTTTACAAAAATCAAACACATAAAATCATTGTGAGTATCAGCACTGTGACCATGTTACAAACACCATTCTGCTATGTCACTTGGACATTGGCCCAGCATGTGAATAGAAAATGTCTATTGTAGAGGTCACTGTACAGGTGCTATGCTACGTAACTGCTTTGTTACTTAAGTGTCATCCTTCAGTGCTCCCACTGTATAGCTGCATTACAGATCTTAAGATTTCGCCACTACCGTCTGAGAGCAGTCCCTCCGGCGACCTGGCACATATTGATTACTGTAAAATGAACTAGTGACTATATCGATACTGTGATTATTGCCTCAGCATATGCACAGTCAAGGGTCCCAGCAGGTTAGGGCCAGGAGTTGGTCTAGTTCATTTTACAGTAATCAATATGTGCCAGGTCACCAGAGGGACCGCTCTCACGACGGTAGTGCCAAGATTTCTACTTGCATAAGGGCTATTGAATACTTTTCATGCTATCAAGCCATTTCAGACATGTTGACTTCTATCTACTTTAGCTATAAGGTCACATTACTTACCACAAAACTTGCTGTTTCATGTAAAATTGGCACACCACCTTCACTTTCTATGAATTTTCATTTAAATAATATTATTTAGTAATTCAAGCAGTTTGAACATTTCAAGGGTCTGGATGCACAATGCTTCACTTTTTTGCATATTGTTTATTTTTACTCTATTTTTTTAAGTGCCTAAGTTTATATTGTTAATCAAAATGTAAATTTTAGGTTGACTGTTGAGCCCAGAGACCTTGACAACTAATTCATTTTCAGTGATATCAAATTGAACCTACACTGAGTAAAACCAGTACAGCACTCACTCCCCTCTCCCTTCTTTTAGCCCCTATCTTTTCATATTTTGATAAGGCTGCCCCTATCTGCAGTACTACTGCAAATAAGAAACACGTGGCCGAGTTCCTATTTGCAGTACCGTGTATTTCCTTTTTGTAATCGTATAGCATGAAACTACGATTTGCACAGCATTTATTATCATTATCAGCGGCATGAACTTCTAAAATAAAGCCTCATATTTATTGCAGTCATGTGACAATATCTATTTTGACATGCCTTAATTGTAATAAGATTTAGAATTTAGAGTCCATAGAACTAAGACCTAACTTCTAACTAGATCTAGATCCCTCTATTCCACATCTCCTTCAACTATATCCTCAAAATTAAAATTTAAAAAAGACAGAAAAATACAAAAATTCTGTCCAAAACACACAAACACACAGTACACATGATACAAGAAATAAAAAAAAAAAAAATGCAGTTGGAGTTGGTCGACTTTCTGTTCTCGGCTGATGACATATTTGTCTACATTTAGATCTAGATCTAGTAGGTGAAAACATTTCCTTCAACTACCCCCTACAAAAAAGGTGCAGAAATGTACCAAAAATAAAGTCACATACACACACCTAGGCAATATAAGAAATGTTACCAAAAAAAAATAAAAAATTAGGGTTCTTCTGAGATTGGAACTTCCTACTATCGGGTGTCGCAAGATCAGTAAAACAGGTCACTTGACCATTTGGTCACAAACGACAGTGATCAGCTGTGAAAATTTAATATAATTAAATCACCAACAACACAGATCAACAATGACCTAGTTTTCTTTTATTTTGTTCACATCACTGATCCACACTTTAGTCGAATGTGCATCTATATTGAGTTATTATGAAGTTCGACAGGGTAACAGGTCAGAATGCTCTCGGAAAAGGGTACAATAGTCAATGCGAAAAACAAAATTGGGGATTTTAGCCCTCGTTGGGGATTATAGTCACTCCCTTTTAAAAATTATTATTATTTATTTATATTATTTTTTAAACTTTATTGAATAGCACAATTTCTGGAATTATAAAACCAACACTTTTTGCAAAGTAACAGAAAATAGCCTACAGTAGGCCTAGTACTGCAAGTAGGGAGTCCCTTCCCAGTGCTTAGTTAGTACTGCAAATAGGAGCTCTGCTGCATGTTTCCTACTTGCAGTACTACTGCTAATAAGCACTCCATTTTGATAAATGGGAAATTTGTCAGGTTCACTGAAATACTGTTGCTTATTATTGCAATATTGGAGAAAATATGACATAAATTATGATCTCAACATGAACTGGTTGAAGTTAGGAGTGAGTCGACATGACTTGAAACTTGTGCATCACATGGTGACATGTATTTTTACAGAGCAGAGGCAGTGGATCTAAAATCTAGGCTAAATTAACTGTATCGAATTAACATTAAGATTGGACTAGTTCCATCACCGTGAGCATTCGGGTGTATCAAACTGATCTCAGCATTGTTGAATACTCACCGAGCGTTGAAGACTGTGCCTTCCAGCAGAGTACATTGTGCGAGTATGATACATGAACAAAGGTCAACAATTTTTTTTATTAAGGCGAGGAAACAGTTACCAAACAGGTTATTCAAGGGATATCACTGAGAATAACTGCATTTTTTTCTCAAAGTGTTCTCCCCTTGAACTAGTCTGGCACCGCCTCCATGCGTGGTATAGATCTAAGCATTAATTAAATATTATAATAAGTGACCGGGATATCTGTTTATTTTAATGTATTGCACAACAATTGCCAACTATTCAATCAACAACTTCAGATTCTTTTATATGGCACTGAACCTTCTTCAGACAAAAACAAATACAATGACATGTCAGCCTACTACTAATTTCCACTAGGCCTTCATGTACATGATATCAACTGCCATTGAGTTTATAATCTACTATAGCAACAACTTACAACAGAGTACATGTGCAAAGGTCCTGCTAGTCAAAAGATTAATGGGCAGTGAGCATATATACAATTCAAACTATCCTGTCTCTTTGTAGCCTAAAAACGTTTATTGTATCTGAAGTAAGTACGTGAAGTATCATTAAATTGTTCAATTGATCTCCCCTCCTCCCTTTTTCTTCATTTTTTTTTTACATGGAGAAAGTCTTTGAAAATAAATAAATAAACAAACAAACACATAAATAAATAGTAAATAAATTAGAAGTAATCGTTCTTACCTTATGAAAATGTAAATTCAACAATTTGAAATGAAATCGATGATTGTGAACATACTCAAATTGGTCAAACAGGGGACCAGTTATACAGGGATAGCCTACTGGGGATCTAGGCGTATTACTTCACACGTTCTACTCGTATGTCTATGGAGTCACATCAAAACAGTCTGTATCGTACTTGCTTTCATTTTCAAATGTGCACGTTATTAAAATGCTGTAGCCTACTGTTTATCATTATACAAATCTCCGCTTAGGTCAGTCAAACGCATTCTAAATGAAAGGTGGATTCTATTACTAAGTTCGTGTCAAAACTGCGCACGATCAATTTTACTGAGGCATTTGCCTAGACTCATGGGCATCAGCAACTGCTTATTCCTATGTTTCTCACTTAACAGCCTGTGCTTGTTCAAGTTACTGTAAACCGATAGGCCTTTCTAATTCGCTCGCTTATTAGAGCTAAGCCACTTCTATCCGTTAAAGTTTGTAAGCCTTGATCATAGATAGTACTAAAAATAACTAAGTTTAGTACATCTGTGGCCTTGACTGTGCCGACAAGAAATTAGTTTATCATGCAAATATAAATGCCTGTATAAAGTTAAAAACAGGTTTACATTTTTTGCTGTCTTTCGTTCACCGGTCGAACAGCGTGTTCTAGACCTAGGCCTTCATCACATCAAAGTAAGTTTATTAATTTCTTGTTGGTCTTGCTGTTTTTTTTTTTTTTTTTCTTTCTGGGGTGTGGGGGGGGGGGGGGAGTTTTTTTTTTATGTGTGTGTGTTTTGGTCTAATTCAATCACATGTTTACGCCGATACAATGAATTAACTCTCAGATTTGAAGCACACCGGTACAGCTGTTACGGTCTGTGCTGCGTTGTATGAATGAGAGCTCATCGCTCACGAATAAAATAGTTTGGCATACATTATTTAGAAGTATTCCAAGGCATTTTCAGACACAGGTTATTCCAATACGCAGAAAAGGCACACAACCCTTTTGGCATCAATTTATTTTGTTTAGATGCCATCGACAGAAATCTCTCTTTGACAAAGTGAAGCAAACAACATGCCAAGCCAAAACACACACACACACCATACATGCACACAAACACGCACATGCGCACATACATACAAGCAAAAAAATGAGGTCGGATGGCATCCCCATAAATAGTACCGGTAATCTGAAAACCCATACCTATGCTCAACCTCATTATGTAGCTCACAAAGTTTGAAGAGAAAACGTGGATGACAACGACTTTGACGACATGTTACTAAAAAATGCAAGTAGGAAAGTTAAAAAACGGTCGATACAAATAACATGTTGACTACCGGGACACAGTTACTCTGAGTAAAATGAAGGGTTTGGCTATGAATAATTATATCCTGTTCAACTGTGCTATGGTACATGCAGAACAGAGGGGAGCAGGCTGCTGGTTTTACATCTGAAAATGATGCGTTTGTGAAAATGAACAATACACCGTGCAACTTACTCTACTCAGGGGAGAGACAATGCTGAAGGCTTTGCCTATTCCACATTCTCATCAAACTGCTTGAAATAAAAAATTTAATGTACATTTGAATGTTTTGAACAACTGAGCCTAATTTTGATTTATGTATGTATAAGTTTATATATAAAGCTAAGAAACAAACAAACAAGCAAAATAAAACAAAGCAAAATTAGAGGAAATAGATCTATCTTTTGCAAATAGAATACAGTTACGAGTTTGAATAACTCGAGTAAGGCAAGAAAAGCTACATGCCACATTTTATGTGTTTGAAGTTGCTCAAGAGATCTCACTAGTTTTGGGAGGAGATGTGCACGGAAGGATCATCTAACTATAACACAGCTGTAAAAAGAAAATAGAATAGTAAGCAGAAATGGGATTGGCAAGTAGGCGTATGATCATTGGTAAGCTTATTTCTCTTTAGTGTTTACTACTAGCATTATTTTCCCCGTACACGTACTTCCTTTCCTATGTAGAAAACGCACGCTGACATTTTGAAATAAAACTGAGCGAAGGGTGAGTATCTGTAGCATCGGGCCCTTCATGCCATTTATGCCTAATAATGATTTCTGAAAAGGTCACCAATGTAGGCGTGACATAGATGTGTATCTCCAAAGTTAAAAGACGTAGTGAGAAACAATTTTTTTTATATATATATTGTTGCTGCAGCAGCTCACGAATATCTTATTTTCCTCCATATTATGGATCTATTTGGCTGCGAGATCCCCGTTTCACTATGACTGTCGACAAATCCACGCATGTTTAAGAGATTCTACGAAGGATTTCCAAACGTTCAAATCAATAAAGAGACTTGTTATAGGATAACCATGCAAACTGTCGGCTCATTCCGTGCGTCCCTCAGCCTATGTAGGTTGGAGCCTAGACGTAACCCTGTAATCTTGCAGAAATGAGTTAGCTGCAAAGCAGGCCTATCGGTCATCTTGACCTTTCAAAATGCATCCTTGAAATATTTAGTTGCTGAACTTGCATATTTTATGCATGCAATAATACTCTGAGGGTTGAACAGTGAGTAAAATCCACTTTGTTGTAAAATAGTAAAATAATAATTTGTACCGTCGCGCCGCTTCAGGAACACGCACATGACATATCGGCCATGCCCTGTAAGTGTAAGGTGCACCTACTGTTAAGTTGGGGAAAAAAAAAAAAAAAGTTTCTATTGAGATAAACCCCCCCCCCCCCTCCGGAGGTTGAACGGATTTCAAAGAACGTAACGTAACCATGGATTAGGGGGGTGCAGAAAGCAGTTCAAGACAATTATTTTTCTTCTTCTTTTCTACCACCCCATCTGCTCTAGCACATCTGCTGCCTGTCTGCCTCTTTTTTCACCCATCCGACTGTCTGTATTTCTATGTAACGTTTAAACAAGAAAAATAATCGAGGTGGCTAGCCGGACTTATTGACAACACCTGTCATTTTGGATTATAGTATTATAATGTTGATTTTTACCAGAAGCCGACAGTCGCCCATGGTCGAATGGATAAGTGACCGGACTGTTATTCCGATGAATCTGGGTTCAAATCTCAGCCATGTCATTTTGTTTTTTATTTTTTAGTAATAAAAATTTAATGTGTGTGTATTTGACATAGTTTTTGTGTATAATTTTCTATGTATAATTTTGAGGGATTTGAAGGAGATGCTTTTGCTAGATCTTGCGTACGTCATCCACTGAGAGTGAAGGATTCATCTCCAACTCCAATGCGTTCACATCTTTTTTTTTTGTTCCTTGTAACGTGCGTGTGTTTGTGTCTTCTTGACAGAACGTTTATATTTCTCTGTATTTTTTGTCTATTGTTGTTTTTGTTTTTTTTTACGATGTAGTTGAAGAAGATGTACTGTCATGTAGAATGGAGTTATCTGGATCTAGATCTAGACTTCACTCAGTGTTTCAAATATTAAGGAAAAAAAGATGGTCAAGCTTGTAAAACCTAACCATCATTTACTATTAGCATATTTTTAGCTAAAAGTGTTTAAAGCTGCACGCACATGCCTCCCATCCCCTCCCAAAGGAACAAGATACATGTACAGACATAGAACTTCACGGCTACATGGTAATGACACGGACTGAATAAGTCCGGCTAGACTTGGAGACTATACGGGCTTAAGTCCAGCTAGCTATGGCCGAAAAGTAATTCTCAATTATTGCCTTTCATGAGCAGCATTTCTTTGTTTCATGGTGCCAGAATCGACGGACAGTAAACAGATAGACTGAGCGCTTGACTGAGACCGACGCCAGCATTAGACAATGTCTGTTCCATTCTCTTCTTACATTGTACAAGCTGTGTCCACAAATTACACACTCCTCAGATCAAAGTGCGTAAAAAAACGCCCGTCAACATTTTGTTCACAAGTAAATGTACGGATGCCACCGAACTTAGTTTCCATTCTAATATAAAAGAAATACCGGCAAATACATGTATCTTTTTTATCTTCCATTTTTATTTAGTGTATATGTTAACTTGACCTAGCAAGAAAATGCAACTCATTTGAAATGTTCTCAAGTACGTTTACATTGTGAGTCAATATGAGGTAAATCTCTCTGTCAGATAACAAAGCTAATTCCCCAGGCATGGAAAAGGAAGGTTTGTGGTGTGACACACTAAAAGACATGCATGGCGATTTACTGGTCAAAAGTAATAATAGATACACATACCTGTACCTGTTCTGAGAGGACGATTTAATAACAGGCGGTATATTTGAATGTGTGTATCATTGGTGATTTCAGAGGGTTACCACATATATGTAATTATTTACTGATAATATTATATATGCACATAAAATGAAAATGTAAGAAAGTGTTCCTGTATAATTGATTTTTTTCCATGGCTTGAACTGCATAGAGCTATTATTCAGACAGGTAACTTTGTATAAATCAATACAAATTCACCTGTATTTGACTTTCTGTTTAAAGGTTATGGGTGAATAGGAAAGAAAACAAAACAGGACCCATAATAAACAATGGACAGATAAAACATGAAACGTACAAGGCAAGGAAAAACAAGTCTGATGAGAAATCAACATATTTATAGATGAATATATGATACCATTTAATAAAATATTATAAAACGTCTTCAAGTTAAATTCTCTGATTAGACATCACACCATATAAATGATATGAACTATAGAATAGAAAAATATTGAAGGAAATAACAGCACAAGACTAAGACTTAGTAAGACTAGTTAATATGTATGTATATGTAAATACTGTAAGTGCATTTCACTAAGCAACAGCAGTAGCAACAACAACAACATAAACAATTACCCAAACAACAATGAAATAACCTTAAGGGTTTGACTAGTGGACTACTACAAGAAATAAAATGACTTCAGACTAGCTTGCACATTCTTTAACACCATTCCTACAATAAACATCACAATTTTAGTCCACATGCCTTAAATTGTCAATCGTTTAATATGCTACATGACAAAATCATATTCTGCTTTCTGTACCTGACAACTTCAGGTTTACTATGGCACCTGGCTGCTATCACTGAATCAAAAAAAAAAAAAAGTCTGCACTATATAGGCAAACAAAAATGAAACAAAGACAGAAATCAATGAAATAAAACACAAATGGATTTCAGGCAATCCAAGTATCTCAGAAAACCACAGATCTTTGCAAAAAATATATTTATAGGATATCATCACTATGAAGTAATAATCAGCTTACATAGAGATGAACAATGACTCAAAAACTCAGGAAAAATAACAATATAAAAACCTGAATAATATCACCATACTGAATATGATTGATTTTACAATGCACAAACAAAAACAAAAAACAAAAAAAACAAAAAAACCACAGCGGAGCACAAGAATAACATAAGTGCTGATCTATATTTCGTAGGCATTGTGGATTGATCCCGCTCCTTTAAAAAAAAAATTCTGACTGATTCAGAAAACATTGTCTGAGAACTGATTTGGAACTCTTGTTTGGCTGTCTTATACATTTCAAGACTGCAACAAAACTTAGCCACAGTTATATCGTGCTTCATATTTGCTTTATAGTTTTTTATTTCGTTTTATTATTGGGTCCTAGCAGTTTTTTTTTGGTAAGCTATTCATCACATCCACAAACTGAGTTGAGTAAGAAAAGATGAACACAATACAGAATTTACAAATTGGGACATAGTTTAAACAAAACTGGGATCTGAGGATGAGAGTTACAAAGTGATACTACTGACAGATGAGAGATTACAAATCACTGAAATATATTATATATGTATATAGTTAGAAATATAGCCACATTCTTTGGATTGGAATGAATTTTAGAAGGGCCCACACATTATGATTACCAAGTAAGAAAAAAAAAGTATTTGTATGTCACTTTTATCATTAATATAAGTACATGCAATGACTTTTTTGTTTTTAATTCACAAATTAGCATGAATCACATGTCATTATTGTCAAGATATGTCTACAAAATCTAAAAATCCCAGACCAAACATGAACGACAACTGCAAAATAAAAAAATATTAACAGTAAACAAAACAAGAATGCCATAATATCACAATTAAAATCTTTGACTTAGGCAATAAGGCCAAAAATCAATGGATGAAAATGCAAAGATTTCTTTGATAATAAATGCTATTACATATAATGAATTATCAAATCAAATGATTCATTCAAAATTTTTATTCTTACTGATCTTGAACATACATGCTGTGCATATAATTTCCATTATTGCTCTTTGTACTTTCACAACAGCAGATGGAAAATGTTTCGCGAGGCCATTATCGCTAATGGAAGATGTACACTGCGATCAAATAGAATGATGAAAAATGAAGATAAAACTCACTTTCACCGGACATATATATATAATCTTTTACTTTAATGTAGGGCTTTATCCTTAAATTCCTTGATTAAACTTGATACTGAATTCCTAAAATTTAATCTGATACATAATTTCACACTTTGATGCACAGCTTGATTTTTACTAAAGAGTATTGGTGACACTTTTTACTCGCAATATTCAGAAAAAAAAAAGACTTACAATAGATGTAATGTGTTTCAAATGACTTTTAAGACTTAAAAAATCACTGAGTACCTATTCACCATGAACATTCTGCAACTGAGAACTGCATTTCTTTTAGAGGGAGGGGTGGAGGGATGGGGAGGAAAGGGGGAGGGAAGGTGAAAAATCATGGTAGTACAATTCTTGATACCTGAGATGCCTGTCACATTTTCACTGCTTTCAATAACATTAAAACCCATCTGTGAACCAAAAACTATTTCAAATGCATTCTCAATATAATTATGAGATCAAATTATATACAATATTTGAATGTGTTGGATCAAAATAAAGTATAACAATGAACAGTTGAAAAGTAAATGTGGAAATGCACAAATTACGATTCAGGCAGTGAAATGTGCAAATTATGATTTGGGTAGTGTGGGTTATGAAAGTAACAAAACAATACAAAAAACATGGTCAATTTTCAAGAGTGCCTCCCCCTCTCCCACCCTTAAAAAAAAAAAATTATAAAATTAACATTTGTTGACATGACATTTCAACACTGTGAAGTGAAATGTTGAATGCATGGTATCTTACATGACATTTATAAATGTGAATGAGAATGACCAATATAAAATTTCATGCAGTACTTTCATTCCAAACACAATCTATAACAACCAACAAAATCTAACGTATGCCTTGTAAAAATGTATGAAAGAAATTATAAAACTTAGTTATCAAAGTGCAATATGAATTGAACTAAATACCATAAGTGATAGCTCTGGGAAACCAGCTTGTGAATCACATTTCTGTGAATAAATTGCTATCCAATCTCTATCTATACAATTATATGTCTTCTATTTGTCACTTAGTAAAGTACTTAGTCTAATATGAGAACATGTATACTTTGTGTAAAATAAGTAATTGTGAGACTACGAGCAAAACATTTATGAGAAACTAGAAAAGTAATAAGTATGTAATGGATATTGGTAATAACAGTTGCAAATCGTAAAAGTCCGAAATTACTATTTTCAAGAAAAATAGAAAAATTCATTCCAACATCCATTCTAACTGGTTGATATTTTAGTTCAGAATCTGCATAATGTACTACATTAACTTTTAAAACTGCTACATGTTTAAAACCAGTGTTGACTCCTAATCCATATAACCAGGCATGAATGTTTCGCAGTCCTAAAAATTGACACAGCGGCACACACTCTGCATCAACTCCATTCTTACACAGTTTGCGCCGTGCTGTTTTTGATTGTGAGATACACAGTGTATGTGTGTCAAGCGCGTCAGGAAACAGACATGCATGCTTTTCTCCAATGCCCTACCACCTGTAACTTGCACCACATAAAGGCATGATAGAAGAGAGTTTCCAAGAAATATTTTAAAACAAAAATATAACTTGACCCAACTTCGGACTTACATGCAGTTTATGCCTGTTACCGCTGAGATGTTGAGGAAAATCTTTAAATATGTTATGGGAAGAGTTAGTAGATGGGCTCATGATTTTATTTTTTATTATTCACTGAATGAACTCCTGCATCGAATTTGCAACGTTTTCACAGTATAAAAAAAAAAAAAAGTAAAAATTACATCATAGTTCATTGCTAACAATGTTTGCAATATCTTTCACAAACAAAATTTCTCACCTCTTTGTGACGATAAATATCATATATATATTCCTTTTTGGTCAACATACAATGATATGATTGGAACAGTTACAGATTGTCATAACAGTTCATATAGTCTAAATAAAATTTTTGGGCCAATATAACTAGTTCTTATTTGGTAAATTTTTCACTCTGATACACCTCACAATATTTCAAACAGTGGTGTAACTATTTTAAGCTAAGTACCTGGCCTGAAAAACAAAACTACAGTTCAACAATGTCAACATAATATATTAAATCAATATTTCTTTGATACTGGTTGTTTCTGGATTTGCAGTGATATGTTTACTGGACATAATA
Source organism: Peronia peronii (assembly GCA_039654565.1). Classification (NCBI taxonomy): domain Eukaryota; kingdom Metazoa; phylum Mollusca; class Gastropoda; order Systellommatophora; family Onchidiidae; genus Peronia; species Peronia peronii. Next base: position 26,897 of record JBCEWB010553030.1, on the reverse strand, counting down.
CTGTTCTTTTATGTTATGTAAATATCAAATGGTAGCATGGAGCGAGTCACTTTGAAATTCTACTAAATTTATTATGACCCCTATTGTGATAAAACCATGCTTGCTACATATAATATTAGATAGGGTTCCACACATCCACTGTGACTGTCTGAATGATACATCTGATCATGTTTACCAACCCTTGACTGGTCTCCACTGGGCAACCACATCATTTCCACTGTGAACGTAGTAAATGGTGTGAAGATTTGCAGTAGCACAACTCTGTGAGAGGAGTAACAAAACAGCACAAATCAAACATATACCTAACAAAACGATGCTCATATTGTAAAATTCTATAATCCATGCTTAGAATAAGCAAGGTCACATAAGCTTACCAAAGATCTGTGAAAAATGCCATTTTTTCAGCAGATAAATGCTAAAAGATGCCACCTGAAATACTGAGAAATGCCACAAAAATGCCAATAAAAGGCAAAAAAAAAAATGCTATAAAAGTGCAACTTACAAAAAAAAAAAAAAAGAACATGATTTTCAAAAATAATTATAGTAGACATATTCTAAAAATAATTATGTGGACTATTACATAGCAGAACGAAGGCGTGCATTCACTCAGCTAGGCTGGCTTGTTCCATTCCCTACTAACATTACATGTATCTAAATCCGCATTTCTCACATTCTTTTTAGACTCATATAGAGGGCAGTTTTCAGTTTTTGTGTCATGGACAGCACACTGAGCTTGATACACAATAAAAGTTTGGAAGTATATCATATACAATATGTATAAAACCATTTTTTTTTTTTGGTGCATTTCTGGGACCTTGGTTTATTATCAACCCAGTGAAGACGCAATGGGTCGTGATGGCCAGGTGACCATTTATCAGCATATATGCAAGACGGGTGGAGTCTAACATGATTCATATTTATACAACAGAATACAAAATGTCACTGTAGGTTATGGAACTATTTATAGCTTCGTGCTGTAGACCTACAAAACACAGGCATTAGCAGAGGAGTGTAGGGGGGGGGAGGGGGGGGGGGGGGGGGGGGGGGGAGGGGGGAGGGGGGGGAGAGGGGGGGGGGAGGGG
>JBCEWB010553030.1:0-25805 GCA_039654565.1 Peronia peronii | reverse complement strand
AAAAAAAGGGAGTAGAAAAGGAAGGAAGAACCCCCCCCCCCCCCCCCCAAAATGCTCATGGCAATGCCCTGGATTACAGTTATAACCATCGTAACAGCTAGTCAAGGACATCATCAATTACACCTTTCTCTTGCCCATTTCTATTGGCCTGGACCTACATAGAATAGATGCAAAAATGTTGCCTACTGATCGGCTTTTGACGGACATAATATAAATTTTTGCCAGGTTAAAAAATCAGTGCCAAATTTCCATTTTCCCAAAAATGCAACAACAGTAAAAAGTGTGGAAATTGTGCAGCAAATGGAAAAAATGCGACTGCATTTTTCATGGATCGCAGATTTACAACAAGGATTTACAGACTGCTAAAAGCAGAAAATAATATTCTATATACATGTATTAGAATTGATTCAAATTCAGTTTACAAAAATCACCATGATATTGTAATCAGATAGAAAGCAAATTAAGCTAAATTTTCAAACCTGAAAGTTTTTGCACATCTTACTTTTCAAACGATACCAATGATCATCAATTTTAGGAACTTGGAACTCACATGATATGGGATAATGTAAAGAATGGTTCCCACTGGGTACACTCTGCAGTCAAGCTCTCCCTCTTTTGCTACCACTTTTCCAATTTCCTGAGTCATTCCTATCAGCCTGTAGAACAAAAAGAGACAATGTAACTTCCACTGCGAATCTGAGAGATACATTTAAATTAAACTTTCCACGGGCTATTCCACATCTAATATGTGCAAAAAACTGGGTCTCTCAAGATCAAATATGCTTGTTAAATAAATTTAATATGCACACAGTCTAATTCAAAATAGATCTAGTACAAAATAATCCTCCTCTTGACTGTTTTCTTTTTATTAGTTTGCTAACTAAAATGCCCCTTATGAAGATATTTAAAAAATAAATGAGACGAGACACGATGAAATCAGGCGCTCGTTAAACTGAGGCGACCAGAGAAATCTCGTGTTTTTCAACAGTGAATGAATTTTTAACGTAATTTTTTTCTTCACAAAACCCTTCAATATCAATCTAACAATGCACTTCGGAGTTAAATTTGCTGAAATAGATTGAGTAAAGGCTCCAAAATTACAGTTTAGTGGCATGGGCTAACAAAGATTAATAAGGATTTACAAAAGTGATCGGCCATTTTCTCACTAAATTTAGCTGCAGCAACAGGTCACTCCCATCATCTTTAATTGCCAATAGCTCGACTTCTATTTAAGGTAGAACAAAAATTTTTTCACACTCAGAAAGGGAAATGGATAAGCTTAACTTTGGTACCAATAACTCCATATTATATTCAAAATTTGATGAGAGCCTGATTTCATCATGTCGCATCTCAAATATTCGCTAATTTATGATTCCATTGTTTTAGTTTCAGTATTTGTAAAACATCAGCTCTTTCTTGTACCTAAGATTGCTTTCCCCCTGGATAACACAGAAATCATTTGGCAGTCGTTGGTACATTCCATCATGGCTAAGGGCTGAAAAACCGCAGTCAATGAGAATCATGTGTTTCTCTGGTTTGTGGGCGACAACTCGAGTCATGATACGACATGCAATATCAGACTCAGCACAAGAGTTCAGTAAATACTGCTGGTAATCTGTAAGGAAGTAAAATAAGAGATTACAAATAAATACTTATGCAAACAACATGTCTAAAAAGTCAATGACATACATTCTAATAGATCTACTGACTGTAAATTCTACATCAATCAAGTGTTTGCATCTAATAAATAAATCTGACAAAATTCACAAAACAAGTTACCCTTTTCCTTACCAAGAGACCAAAACAGACATATTTTGTTTTATTGAGAAAATGGAAACCGTGCCTTAAATATTCCTCCATATAATTTTTGTTTGCCTTTTTAACAAATATGATATTTTTTATGTAGCTTTCTATAACAGACTTAGTTCTGGCTGAAACTGATTACACTACAACATATAAAAAATTCAAATGAAATGACATACATTCTGATTGTAACATACATCTACCAATTTTGTTTATAATAAGTGTTTGTCTAAAATAACTCACAGGAATTTTCCTGTAAATCTGACAATCATGTACATTTACCATAGAAAACATAATTTCCGGGATGGAATTCAGTGAATACAGCGTTGGCTTTGATGGGGAGGCTGCAAGTTGGGGTGGATCCCACACCTGATGTACAGTTGATGTTGAAATGCTCTCTCAACCTGGACAACATTTCAACAAAAATTTATATTCATGATGAAACAGATTTTTACCGTCCCCTTTACCCAAGCATATTCTGCATAAAATAAAGATATTCTTTTGCACTGTGAATTTATTTTGACTAAACATTTTACTTCTATTTTGTTTCACAAATTCATTTTCGGTGGTGCTTTCTTTCCATGCACAAGGAATCAAAGTTCACACTTGTTGTAATAAAGAATCACACACTTTCTGGTGCGCTGTGTTTTTGCTATTTCTAGAAACATACAAAATACCTTTTAGGTTCTTTGAGCACCTGTACTGAAGACAGATGTCTGAACTTACTGAGCTTTTATGCTGTGAAATTAAATGGAAAGAAGTTTTTATCACAATAAAGACTATCAGTTCAATCATTGCAAACAACAATAAAAAAAACTGTTAGATCAAGAAGCTGTTACTTACATGTTTTGAATTGATATGATTCGTTCAATATGCATGGTTTGAAGTTCTTCCCTCTGTTTCTTTGACTGGACGTTATAAGCATTTCCACAATGATAGTACAGTTTTTCTAATCTCATCATGGTGGAGCTTTCCACACGTTTTGCTGCCACACTGAGTAACTCTACATCATCACAACTGTAACCCGCTGCAGAAACAAATGTTGTCCGTGAAAAATAATTCTGTTGTTGGAAGACTCAAATTTATGTTCAGAGACTGGCTAAAGCCTACGTTACTACAGTTTCTCTAGGCTAAGCCTAAGCCACTGGTCATTGGGAAACAAAAACAGCAGGCTCCTAGGTGAATGGTTCTTAAGCCGACTGAAAGATTGCCCATTATCACATCTAACCACTAGCCTGTCTGCTATGATTAGTTGATCGTTACTGTTAAAGATTTAAAAGAACAGCTTTTCCCATTGTGTATATATGTATGTTTTGAAATTAGAACAAACAGTTCCTGACTTTTCTTGATTTTTAATTTTAATAATTTCAGCTGCATTCAATTGTCAAGTTAGTTTTCACATGATGAAATCATTATTGTATTAAAACATGATAGAAATGTCTATGTTGTCCTATATCTATGCGGATAATTGCATGAGTTGCCATGACTCAAGTGCCTAATATTAGCCAGAATGACCGAAGAGGGAAACCACTGACCATTCTGGGGGGCAAAATATTATTTCTCCTTATACACAGAGCCAAATCATGTGTGCTATCCCACAACTGAGAAGCAAAGAAAAAGTGATTACAGGCTAGTCCATGCATGATCTGATTTCCCCCATCACTGTCCATCCTCATTTCCCTGTTCCCTCCATCTCCTCCTCACATTACTGCTAGCAAGATGAAATTATACAGTAACACTGAGTACTTGTGTGTCCTGGCCTAACACCAGGCTTTGAGATGGATTTTTCATTTGGAAGTTAGTTCTTAGAGAAAAAAAATTAAAGAGAAATAAATCCCTTTCCCAGCAGTGGGGGGTTCTTAGGCGGACCAGGCCCTTGGGCGAAGACCATTATACTAGGATGTACATATCTAACTGTTATCAGAGATTAAAGCAGAAAACAAGCTCAGCTTTATTTACGTTTTATCTTTTTTGAGTTTTCCCTTCATTTATTCACTCACAACTTGTTTCAATGCACTTGAGTTCTAATGGCAAATACATTGCCTGTAATTCAATGTGCTAGCCATATTAACAAAAAGCAGGATGGAAACAAATCTCAATCTCATCACTGTGAAATGATCTTGAGAAGTGATACAATTAAAAGTTATGATGATTCTTATCATATCAGATCAGCTGATTTATCAATGTATTTCTGCAAAATCTGATGCCACATACCAGTGAAATTAATATTTTTATGGTGTTTTTCAACAAAATCAGAGACCCAGTTTGATAACTGACAATCTGCAATGACAATTTGCTTACTTCTTCCATATCCAGCATCAATTTCGAGTACAACTGACCAGATTCTGCCCTCTGGTAAGTTACCAACATGGTTTTCCAGACACTGTAATCCCTCATCTCCACTAACCATGACGTGAAATTTCTTTAACCTTGACATGAGTGCTATACATCTGTCAAAAATAATTCAAAAGTGAAATTAACCAATTACATTTAAAGAGAAATAAGAAAGACGGGAAAAGCTTACAGTAAGTGAAAAGATATCAGGTACTGCTCTTTTTTCTTTCTATGTGTAGGAGCGTGATTGTCTCTAGATTTGTATTTCAGGGCTGTTATCAAATATCTCTCATCCATTCACCATCTCGCAATATCAACGAACAGGAAAATGATAGTTTACTATCTACAAAGCATGCCTAGATATATTATAAATACCTCCTTGAGATATAAATCACACTCTCTACACAGACAGATGTCTATTTAAGAATTTCTTTTACTGAATCAAATCAGAAAAATTGAGATATGAAAAAAAAAATAACAGTGAGGAGCACTTATCAATTCACTGTAAGAGAGCTACATTATTAAATTCTGATCACACAGAAAAAAACTTGCAAATCTAACTCACTATTTAAATATCACTTTCACTTTGAAACAACTGAACGAACAATAATTAAATACTAACATATAAATCATCTTTATAACAGATCTACCACATGATTGATTAACAAAATAAAAAAGCAAGTTAAAAAAAAAAATATACGAGTCTTTCCTTTTCATATAAAGATAAAAAAACAAAGGTGTATTTTTGTCATCATCATACATTTTTTCCTTATGTTCTCTTTGATACAAAAAGACAGAGAAATGGTAATTCTGATTACCGTTTTAATTTATCCTCTGTGATTGGAACTGCTAACAAAATATCGTCAAAACCATTCTCTGCATAGAACTCAGCCTCTGCCAGTGTTGACACTGCTAAACATTTTTTCGAGCCATTGGTCTGCAAGACTGCAACTTCTCTGCTCTTGTGAAAAGAGGATATTCATTATAGTTGCACTCTTCAAGAATTCTAAAAAACTCGACAAACAAATGACATGAGATAGAATCACACTTATCACGTTTCTAACATTAAGACTGTAAAATTTGTTATTGACAGCAAATTAAAATTTCTGATTTTGTGAAATAAACATTGCAGTGCCATGCCTGTATGTTATCTTTACACCCTCTAGCCACCTACGAACAACTATCTGTGCCAGGTCATATACTGTCTTTCCTAAAACCTGTGGAATTTTAAGTGTTACATGAAAATGATGAAATAAAATTTTTGACCTCTTTAATCAATCTTGTCTTTTTTCTTCCCCATCTTTGCTCATCTTCAAATATCAACATATTCCCAGAGTACTACTACATACACAGTTTTGTGAGTTTTTGTATGGGCTCTCAATTCAACACCAAAATCCCTGCAAGTCTGCAACATGCGGTCTGTGTTTTGCTGCACTTTATCAAGGTCCACCAAAAAACATGGCGTTGTTAGATCTGTAACTTTGCCCATAGCAAGTCTGTAAAAAAAAAAATAATAACAATATAATAATTTTTTTAAAAGATAAAAATGAATGAAAGCTCTCAGTAATTTCTCATTCTCTGCAATTTACACTGACATCAATGGTCACCTGAGGAAATTCCTTCTTCTGCAAGTGATAAGTAATTCTAAACAACATTTAAAAATATATATTTAGTCACTCTAGAGAAACTGTCAAACTATATAATCCATATATACTGAAATTGTGGAAAAGGGCTTCTTTTTCTAAATCACCAACACTGCTGATTTCACAAATCAAATGCATCTTATGTGTTTTACTTTCCCTCTCCCTCTAGCAAATGAACTCAGTGCAATTTTGGTTTGCTGATTCCAAACCAAACTTTTTTTATGGAAAGAAAGGAGCATTCATACATATTTTGTCACAGTTGGTGCTGGTAGTTGTCTATTATAAAACTGAAATATTCACACAGTTAAGCAGAAATTGTTGGCCATTCATAAAATAAAATGTCTATGGCCAAACAGAAGGCAAGACCTGGAAAGGATGGTTTAATGTATCTTTAAATAGTGACATACTTTGTTTGCTATGATGTGTCAAGGTGGATATGTCATGATCAATGATCTTGAACTGGTCATTTACTCCCTAAACTGGGTGAAAAAAATATTGAAATATCTATATTTAATATTTTTTTAAAAAGTGCTATCAATGAAGTAACATAATATGATCTGTGACTTATAGTGCTGAAGATTATATTATTTCTTCTGACTGCTAGCAGTTATCCACTGAACTAGGCCTAGGCGAAAGGTCAGCTATGGTAAAGTGCGTACACATGTGAAAGCTGCTTTATGCTTATAATGTAGGTATGGACTATGGTTTGAATTCCTGTCATATTTTTATTTCTTTCTTCAAGGCTTTTTTTTTTCAACATATACTAGATCTACATTTAAGCATTTGCTGCTCTGAACAAGCGCAAATAGGAATTTCAGCAGAAATTACAGAATGAGTCTGTGTAGTGTAACTTGGATTTGAGAAGTCGACATCCCTCCTCTCTATGTGTATTGTAACCCTCAGTCGCAAGGCTTCGGATAACGGTGAAGACTGAAAATGAGGCTAACTCAAGACTCAATCTCAAGAGGTCCTGCTTTTCATTCATTGCCCATGGTGAACCGACTGAGTACACATCTTTACATGTCACCTATTTTTCCTCGACTTTCTTTCTCCTCATACTCCCGTCTCCCTTCCCTTCATGGTAGACATATTTCATCGATACTAATTCATCATGCTGCTAAATTCGACTCCCGTCTCAATGTATTGAGAACAGGTATGATCTATGCTGAATTGTAATTTTGCGAATTGAATAAATACAGCGCCAGCCAGTAGATCTAAAACGAAAAGAAAAAAAAAGAATCGATCAATGCATTAGGGTTCTATGTAGAGTCTGCAGAAAAAAAATAACTGTCACGTCGTTTTTTCCTGCAAAAACTTACATAAAAATCAAAGAATTAAATTCGGCACAAGACACGCACACTGTCACTTGCACTACTTCCAGTCTACCAGCTTGCAGGAAAACGGTAGGCTATAACACACACTGAGCGTGCCCGACGATAGCACTCGGGAACCCCCGAGGTCGAATAGTTAAGGTGCATAATAATGAGAAAGCTGCGAAGAAATAGTTCATTTATTGTCTCCCCTTATATGGCCTGACGGCATATACATAATAATATGATGTGCATATAATATAATATATATATTATGTACAATGTATGTAGTCTTTCAGTCTTAGGAAAGTAGTATTATCTTGGCTCTAAGTGATTAAAGTGCCTGCCGTGCTTTTTTGGTGAGAGGAATTTCGGGGTATAAAGTTTAAAATTTGGTCCCGACAGCGGCTATCTGAAGGTACAGCGTGAAGCTCAACTTCTGTTGTTCTTTATCGGTCCCCCGTTCAATTACTCCTATGATGATCAAATATTTACCATCTTTATCCATGTGATACAGAAAACCTGCAGCTTTGGTCTCTGTTTTCCAATATTTCATAACTGCGTGGAATTAACGTTTTTCTCATTTTTTTTTTCTTATTTTTCAGTCACCTCTGACAGTATATTCTTCTTATGACTGAAGATAAATCATTGCTTGATTTTTTTTTTTCAAAGTTCGGTAATGTAATTGGTCTGATCTCTTCTTTCAGTGAATTTGTCCTTGCACTTATGTGTCATCACTGGATTACATTTAATACATGTAATCCAACATGGTTGGATGTATGATTCAAATTGATATTGTCACTGATATTGATATTCTCAAAGCAGAATAAAGATTAAACCATGTGAGGGCTTAATCATGTCTGTTTTTCAATCAAATCATTCATAACTCTTATTGGCTTTGCTTTATAGTACACAAAACACTGTATGTACATTACACTGAGCAATAATTAGTTTCATATCAAAATTTGCAAAATTTTCTACCACATCCAAGCAATTAATATTGAATGAAATGTCCAAATTCTCAAACCTCTCAGCTGCATTATTATAGATTGCACTCCCTTTCAGAACGTTGACAGTATCCATTAGAATTTGTGTTTTAAGCATTAGCTTTTTCCACAATCTCTTCACTTGTCTCTGCTATTTGAATGCTTTACAATCTCACTTCTTTTCTTTCTTTTTTTTATTTATCTAGAAAGAATTCTTGTAATTAAAATGTTCAGGAATGATTACATGTGTAAAAATGGACGTAGGAACCTCACATTAGTCATTTGCTTGTCAAAGCAATATGTAAATTATTCAAAACATTCACTGCATACTTAAATTCCAAATGTTCATAGAAGAAACACTTTAAATATAAGCCGTCTAGTCAGCGACCTTCTCCCAATTTCATATTCTTCATTGCATATCAAACTACATGTATTTACTCTTCATTCACAATTTCTCTTTAGTATTATTTGTGACTTTATCTTTATCAGAATGAACAGGTAGATTCTATATTTCTTAATGTGATACACGAATACTGTAAAGTTAACTACATGTATGCTGTCTGGGCACCATACAAGTGTTTGAGAGATTGTGTCTGTCTTAACCGCTTCACCGCATAACCCAATTTTTTTAGTACTGTCCTACGTATCAGCAGGTCAGTCTCCTTTGCTGCATCCACTAATCCTTCCAGCCATACTTAGTCCTGCCCACTGTGCACAAGCCAACTGACACCCATCCTCTCCTTTGCCACAGACAATCAGAGGCATCGAATGTTATTAAAAAAAAGCAGATTACATGCCTCATTTAAGCTCTCACTTGTAGGTCATATGCCAATCATCAGCTTGCAATGTCATTCGAAAGATTCTGTGTTTAGATTGAAATGATGGCCAGTGGTCAGAACATCAAGTCAAAGGGGAAAAGCGGGTGGTTGGTAGTGGGCTCGCCATAGGCATACACATACATTTCCTACATTTCAGAGACTGATTTTTGGACTTACTTCATACTGTTGCTAGCAGTAAAATGATTCAAGTGGGAATGAAAAAAATCTGTCCCAATAAAGGTGTTGTAATGAATATTCATAAAAGTGGCAATTTCAAAGGACTACTTCTATAGTTATTGAAAGAGCATTTTGACTATCTTTGATATACACAAAAAAATTTAATCATATTGAATCATCTAGTAGATTACTAATAATCCGCTAAATATAACACAAGAATACTATAGCTTTTTTGAGTCAGTCATTAATAAATTCCCATAATGTCATGATTTTGATCCCATGAACATGTCATTCATGATATATAACAATGGTTTTAAAAAAACTAAACATATCAAAATATGCAAGATAATCAGAAATGAAACTGAGATATCATTTTGAGAATATAAAAACTTTTTATTTCATTCAGGCAGCTCTGCCACTATGCAGAAATCAGTGATGGTTTTACTGTTTCTAAGGCCTTTAGAAAGTGACTATGTTGAACCAACAGATGAAAACTATCTTTTTCCAGATCTTTCATGTTCTCTCTCAGTGCCAGAAGTCCTGCCTGAAAATACAAAATAGAAACAGAATGTTTTGAATTGGAAATACATGTATATCATGTAGGCCCTATTCCATGTTTTGAGATGTTTCTAATAATAAAAAAATATTTGCTCCCTTATTAAAAATACAGAATATGAACAGGTGAGGTATAAGGATTTAATATCACTAATCTAGATCTTTAACCACAGCTAAAGATGACACAAAATGAAAGAGAAATTTCAACCAGATATAATTGTATCAACATTTCTACATGGTCATCTAAAAATGGTAGCATGAAAATTAAGAGTGAACAATGAAATGGTAGATCACTCTCTGAATCTTAGAATGCACATCCTTATCTTGACTGATTCAAACTAAAATTGTATTGTACAGACAACTAAAACTGCATACCGACATGCATTGTTAGCTCCCATAGATTGCGAAGTTTCAGAAAAATAATGTATCATCGTGGTTTATCAAGTGTCAGCTATAGATTTTGTCAAAGCAATATCTCCATTTATTTCACTTGCCTCTTTGCACAAATTATTTAGATCAGCTCCTGAAAAGTGTTCGGTCAATTCACTTAGTTCTTTTAAGTTGACATGTCTTGTGGACATTCTGGAAGTCTTTATCTTCAGTATAGCTTCACGGCTCTGTTGAATGAAATATTCACTAACAATAATCAAAATAATGAAAAACATAGAGCATACGTATATGTATTCACTCAATCCACTTGACAAATGATATTTTAAATTCCTTCAAAAAATGATGAAACCATAATCTATCTTATCATCCACTGTATTTTCAAATCAAATACTGAGGGTTGCTATGTTTATTTTTAGTAATAAGTCTTGTTTCTCTATTCTGAGGTGTATATGCTGATAAGTGCCTGATTTGCAATTTAACTTTGGTGCTATGACATATTTTAATATGGGCGAGGATTCATCTACCAGTGCAGATATATCTAACTTATGGAGTGAATCACATTGGACCATTTTCCCAGTCATTTGACAATCATTATTTTCATGACAAGTTTGACCACAACTGATAATCTTGCATTGAGAGAAGACTCTAATACTTGCATTTTGAAATTTTAAAAACTGGTGCATTCCAGTCACAAAAATCCATAACTGTGGTTGTCAGCTTTATCTTTGCTCACTCTAACTTCAATAATGCGATTATCTAAATTGGGTCAAATGAATGGTACAAAAGCAAAACAGACTCATCAAACTTAATCCAGATGGTATATATTCATTAAATAAACAAATAAATCCATCTGTTTCATTATGGTAGTCTCAAACTTTGAATAATAGCAGCCAGTTTTCTTTCTATGAGTTCTAACTCACGAAATGTAAAGAATTGTTTTAGATTGTCAAGAACATCGATCTAAGTGAAGAATTGTGTATCGAGAATGGTTTATTGTAGTATACCATGACAAGATAGCAAATCTCATTTATAGTAAACTAGACTGCTTTCAAATATCAAAATGTTGATAAATACATGAGCATCAAAATGGACGCACCTTTATTTTTACGAAAAATGTCTTAAAATTAGGACGACTGTCCATCAGCAACTAATTAAAATTAAGATGGCTGTCCACGGCAACTAATTAAAATGAAGACGACTGTCCACCGGCAACTAATTAAAATTAAGACAGCTGTCCACGGCAACTAATTAAAATTAAGACAACTGTCCACCAGCAACTAATTCAAATTAAGACGACTGTTCACCGGCAATTAATTAAAATTAAGATGGCTGTCCACCGGCAACTAATTCAAATTAAGACGACTGTTCACCGGCAACTAATTCAAATTAAGACGACTGTCCACCAGCAACTAATTAAAATTAAGACGACTGTCCACCGGCAACTAATTAAAATTAAAACAACTGTCCACTGGCAACTTATTAAAATTAAGACGACTGTCCACCAGCAACTAATTAAAATTAAAACGACCGTCCACCAGCAACTAATTCAAATTAAGACAACTGTCCACCGGTAACTAATTAAGATGACTGTCCACCGGCAAACCTTTATTCATGAGACAAAATGATCTTAAGAATTCTGACAAAACATGTAATGAAAGGCAAGATGAATGTACATGGGTTTGCTCAACACTACCACATCAAAACAAGATTGCACATTTGATGTGCAAGGACTGGATCATGGAGGGGCAAATCAAAGTTTCTTTTTCCAAGTATAACAAATCCATTGTCACTGTTCTAAAATACTGAAAATGGCTTTTGCCATCTTTGTAGAATTATGACAATATATCAAAATAGCTAATTTCTTTTAGTGAGACAAAGAATAAATCAAGAATAAAATATGTCTCCGATAAACTGCAGTACCACAGTTTCAGAGAATGTGCTAATTTTATTGATAAAATAATTCAATGTTTTATAATGCTTTTCAGTTTAACCATTTTACTAAAGATAAATAACTCTTTAGAATAGTTTTTCACTCTTAAACTAACTTAAAAAAGTCAAGTTAGTTCAAAAACAGAAATGAGCAGCAACAGGAAATGCAATTACTTCCATATCTGGTGCTGGTACAGAGATCTTTTTATCCAGTCTCCCCGGCCTAAGTATGGCAGGATCCAACATGTCCAGACGGTTAGTAGCTCCGATTACAATGATTCGAGAATTGTCAACTTCTCTTGTTTTAATGACCTGTAAAGCGAATCATTTATAGAATTTTGTTAGATCACAGAGCACTTTTGCAATTTTTGCCCAAAGTACTGACACTATTCTTGACAATAGATTATCCATCTGAAACTGAGATAATAGAATAACATGAGCAGCAGAGCTAGAACAAGACATTTTAAGGTCAAATCCCACAATTCAAGAAAACAGTTTCAAAACCAAAAAGTCAGCAAGTAACATAACTGAGACACACTACTGGGAAACACTGTTCCTATCCTCTCATTTTAAATATGAATTGAGCCTGCATAAATATCTTTCATGTAAAGAAACATAGGAGACAGATACAACAAAATTTTGTTATGGTCATAGAATGGTCTGTTTTATTGTTTTATTTTTCTCTTTATTATTATTTTGTTCAACATTAAGAATACATACAACAGACTATCACTGAGGTTAGTTTCAATGATGGAATAAAGTTGAACCATTGTTTATCATGATTCTACTCTGTGCTCTTGGATTTGCCAAAATTACCCTATCAATAACACTGGTATGTGCTCAAATGCCAAATCAAATATGACAAATCTATTTTCGGTTGATGGATATAAATTTTGCATAAAGTCAAGTTCTGTAAATGATAAATAAATCTAGCTATTTCCTGAAATATAATTACACCTAACCTCTTCTGAGCTTTGCTGTGAAGAAGTGTTCACAATCATTTGCTGATTGTTTTCTCCAATAGTAGTGTGAACAGCATCCAATTTGGAATCAAGTCTAGTTCCTATACCATCCATTTCATTCAACATCGTTGACAATATGCGTTCTTGAACCCTGGATTGTCTACTTCCACATGACCGTTTGCTGACAAGAGATTCAATTTCATCAAGGAATAAAATGGATGGCGACAATGCTCTGGCTTTCTGGAATGCCTAAAGAAGAAAAAAATACAATACATGTACCATGTTTTTTTTTCTATGGAACACCTGATAATGAAAACTATTTTCAGGAAACATGTATGTAAGTTTTCAGGAAAGCGAAAAAAAAATATCTCAGTGATCTACGAAAAATGTGGCCGCACCCACACCATCCGGTACATTTTCCTCTCTTGCTGCACCATGGCTGTTCCGTAGCGGTGCACTTGGTTGGCTGGCCGACTTGACCCCGGGCTGGAGGTCACATGCCAGTCACATTACCAGCGTGTACTGGGCCTGCCTTGTGGTCTGCCCATCGCCTCATTTCATACAACATACACATGAAATAAGGCTTGTTTTTAGTTCAGTGATTAAAAACAGTGCGGCTCCAACCCAATGACCAGACAGAGACAAAGATGCACTTTACGACAGTACATGTTTTATTTATCTGAATAAATTATGAAGTGTCATATCAACAGCACCAATACGACTGAAACTGAACTCGGCGCTGAAGCTCAAATGACAGGAAATCGTTATTGAAAAAAAATCTTATAAAATTATCCGAAAATAGGAATTTAACAATATTCATATGCTCTCGTGGTTACACTCTCATCTTTATGATGGTTTTTTCCCCATTTAATTTGAAGTTAAGCTCTATTGATGAGTGTAATATTGAGCTCTCAGAGTCCCTACATCAGACATGTCATATATATGAATATGTATAAAAATCATGTAAAATTATCTGAACGATAAATTTTAGCAATTTACATATGTATCTCACAGTCACACTCTAAATTTATAGGCATAGGGAATTTCTATCCATTTGGTTTGATAATAAATAAAATCTGAATTTTAACATATTGGTAGTTTTGGTTTCCATTTAGGTTATAACGTCAGTATTTCTACAGGTGTATAAAAACATGAGCTAACACAAGAGCAACATTCACAGAAGGCTGTTCTATTATTTCGTCTCTGAAATTGCAAAATGTTTATACTTCACACACAATAAAAATACAAAGTTATGTAATTAATATATAGATGGCATGTTTACATATACATTTATATGGTGAAGAGAAAATTTCCTTGTCATTTGATACAGGAATGAGCTCTCAGGAAGACATGTAGTACTTGTGTTACTCTTTCTTCCTCCTTTTCACTCTAGGGATAAGAGTTTTTAGTTCAGAGGCAGTCTGTAGCCGATGGGTTTCCATTATGGTTTTCAGCTGCTTCCTAACAAACCCAGACCAAAGCCCCAGGTCTGAATGAGTGGCAGGTAATGGCGCTCCAACATGTGCATTTTAGATATTGTCGGAGAAAATTTTTCTGTATAAGTTCAAATATATGCTGATATCTGACCTAATGACAACATGTTTTGATGGATGTATTTTGTGTGAGTGAGATGCGATTATGTATTTTGGCATAACTGTGGTTTGAGTGCATCGAACTGTTGTCCTATCACAACGCATTGATTAGTTGTCAGCTCTCCTGTGTGACTATAAATGTGTCTAGTGAGACTGGTGTACACTGTGTTTGTCATATACTTGTGACAGTGGTTGCCGATAAAAGATCTATTATGGTATACCTGTGGGACAATACCCTGCTCTCTAGAATTTTCTCTAGACTATGAGTGACAGGACTCATACCTCCAGCGAGAGGAATGATTTCGAAATTGAGAATTTCCTTCTCACATTCTTCCAGTTGCTTTTGGTATCTATTTGTACTATGGCTGTTTCTGAAAATACAAGACATTTCTCTAAATACCTAAGTTTTCTTCTAATTCCCTCTTACATACCAGCCGTCCGACATATTCATCAAGCCCAGACAAAATCTGGCTGTATTATTGGCTTTGTTCAGGGAAGGTCTGAGCCAGCAATAATTCAAGCTGATGGGTTTCTGCTTGAAGTTGAAGTAAATTATGGTGCTTGAGGGTAATACTTAGCAAGACATGGAGATATGGGGGAACGACTTGAAGGGTTTTAATGTCCAGGAGAGGTATCCTGACACAGTTGTGAAATCGCTTAGCACTGACCAGGTTATCCATACCTGTGAAATAGGTCAAAGTCTCATTTTATCACAGAAAGGGCTTGGTCCTGGGCAGACCCTTTACCTTTCTTAAGATCTTATGTGGTCAGACACCACAAGCATGGATATATTCCTTTGGGTCTTGACAAACTGTATGGCATAAGATCTACACCAAATAAGAATACAACTATTTGTTAACCTCTTCACTTGCATTCCTGGAGAGCATTCAGTCCCTCTCTAAGTTTAGAAAGGACTGAATCCAAAGAACACACAAAAATCGGCTCTGATTAGCAATCTTCCTTTTCATGCTCCTCCCACCACATGTGTGACACAGTTTTATAAGGCATTCTAAATGCTGCTCATAAGTATGCTCCATCATTAAAATGTGTATTTTTTCCTTTGTTTGAATAGAATAGATCTCAGAGGGGAAGGCACAAAATGTCCGTTGAAGTAAAGTCCTTTGCAAAACCGTGGCGAACAAAATTGTGAATGATGCAAGTCACAAAAAATAATATTGTTTGTCTGAATAAACATCAAATGCAACAAAAATTGGCATGTGAACACTGGACACTAATCTGTGACATAAAACTGAAAATAGAATAGAATTGTATGTTCCGGCTATTTAATACAAATTTTTATAATGTAAAATTGAATCACTCAGAGGCTTTGAGTACATGAATTGTAGACAGTAAGAGAAAGCCAACAAACATAGACAGAGGCAAAATTCAGAATGCGGGTCGTAGAGGAAAACCAGAGCTTTTATTTGATAGGAAACATTTCTGGATTTATAATACAGATAAACTTTAGATAGGACTGTAAATTTAAGGAAAATTACAGACATTTGGGCCATCGGCGCAGACAGCCATGGTCAGCGGGAACGGCCTGTCAGGCCTTGATTTATGATCTCCCGCCACTGGCGGTGGTGGTCAGTCGGGTGTAAACTAAGTGCACCGCCAGGAGAATGGAACAGAACAGCCATGGCACGATAACTGTAGTTTTCAGGGTTCTTGCATTTTTCATCGCTTTTTATTTTTTTCCTAAATGGATATTTTGGGCCAAATTTTAATCTTGCAAGAAACTATACAAATTATACAGTACACTTTTGCCTATGCAGGCCAAGAGTAATGAAAAAGCTGTGGTCGATCACAAGACAAATCATTATGATCGCTGTAGTTCAGAGTATTGCCATGAGCAGTCAGTAGTCCTGCTTCCTGCTGTTGCTAATGCCTGTGTCTGTAGGTGTACGGCATGATTCTATAAATAGCTCCATGGCTCACAATGACATGATGTATTCTGTATGAGTATGAGTTATATTAGACCCCGCTGTTATCCACCTGCTGATAAGAGCGCATTTATGTGTGCCCTCCAACAAGACCAACGGTGTTTTCATTCAGTCCATGACAGATTCTGTTGTTTTCTTCTAACTCAGCCTGTTACAAAATGACAGTCCAAGTTGACGATGCCCCAACATTTAGGCATCTTTTCAGCTACAGTTTGCACAACTTATCACAATTACATAATTTTATCACTTTCTGGATGTGGGTGGAATCATTCTCAGAAACACTACAAGTCAGTGATATTTTACTTGCCCTAATAGTAATATCAGTTACCTGTTTAGTTTACTTTACCTATATTTATGTCATTGGTGTCATGGATTGAAGGCCACAGGTTACCCTATACGTGTACTTTCCATTATGTACATCTTTTCTATTTTACACAGCGTCAGGCTGAAAACACCGGGCCTTGGCCATTTTTACGTAACAGCTTATTGTCCCTATAAGTCTCTAAATGCGTAAGTCTGCAGAGGCAAAATTTACAGGAGAGACAAAAAACTTCAGAAATCGAAATGAGATCATAAATCGCTCGTTTAGATCACGTGACAAAAAGTGTAACTTTCATTGGTTCCATGGATTTGATATTTATAGAAGAGGTGGGGGAAACCCATTCTATTTTAATAAAGCCAAAAACATCATGACCCAAATTTCCGGACTTACGCATTTAGAGACACAGGGACGTTATACTACAGTGTTGAATTTGATCTTGTGACTATCCATTTCTGCATCTGCGTAGCAGGTCATTCCATTCATTGCCTATTTTGTCTTATGAATATATTATTATTGCTGTGTTTGAACTTTCCTAGAGTAATCACCCGGTTGATTACTTAAATACCTTCGGTAAATCATTAGCAAAGTAATATTACTAATTTAAAACCCATGTTAGAAATCTATTGAAGACTGCATGAAAAAATGGATGGATTTTGTACACTGTCGACATGTACCTTCCAAACTTTTTTGTTCTTTTTGTGCATTTTGTAAAATCTACTATTCATGACACAGAAGCTAAAGACTGAAAAGAACCATGAGAAACACAGATTTAAATACATATAATGTTAATATAGAATAAAACTTTAACTAAGTACACATGCTGATTTTTTTTTTGGTCTCAGCTCACATAAATATTCTAAAGATGTGTAATTATTTCTAAAAATGGCTTTGTCTTTCTGTTTCCCTGAGTTGCATTCTTATCACACTTTTTGGCTTTTATTGTTCGTTTTTTTTTTTGTTGCATTTTTCTCCATTTCTGGTCATAATTTTCTGGCCTAAAAAACAGTCTTTTTAACAGATGACAAATATATTCAGGGTATGAAAGTTAGATTTTAAATATTGAGCATCAAACTGATTCTGATCATGGTCACTGAAAACCCAACATTCTGAGATCTCGAGGCCTAGCCCATGTATACATGAGAACAACTAAATGAAAATATCGTTTTCCCAAATTACATTCAGTGATATTCATTTACTATGATACGAAATGTGCATACAAGAAATCATCACTGCAAAAAACATGGTGATACTGGCAATGCGAAATGGTTGAAAAACAAAAACTTCAAACTACGCCATGTGAAAGAAAAATAAAATTCCTGCAAACCTCTGAGATAATTCTCTCTGATTCTCCAACATATGGAGAGTAGACCTGTGCTCCATTCAAAGATAAGAAAGTCACATGACATGCTGTAGCAGCAGCTCGTACTAATGTTGTCTTGCAGCAGCCTGGTGGGCCATACAGCAAAATGCCTTTTGTAGGAGATAGATCCATCCACTGAAGAGCATCAGGATGCAACAAAGGCCATTCTATTGACTGAAAGAGATTTTCCTTAACTGTACATCAATGTTTATCTCAAATTTATGACAGCTGAGTCATGCCATGCTTTAATCCGCATACTCACAACAAGTGTCATGTGCCTATCAGAAATTAACAACTGATTGCACAGACTTGTTGTTGAGTAATAATGTAGCCCCTTCACAAATTTCTACAATAAAAGAAAGCACCACTTTGCAAACAAAAATAATGCCTATTCTGATTCAATATAACTCTAAATAAAAGCAAACAAAAATAAGATAGAGTTAACTGTCTGCAATTGAAGCCTTACCCACTGTATGTACAATTTCACTCCATCTACTGGATCAATGTCATATACTTGCCTGTTGAATTTCAACTTTGACCTCTTCAAGACCTCCAATCTCTGTCCACTTTATGGGTTGAAACTCAACCATACTGTCTGAACTTTTCTTCAGGGATGGACTCACTGTATGAAGTGCTTGCATGAAATGAGATATCTTCACAGTATGGCCTATATTCTACAAGGGCATAGTGAAACACTGATTAAATATATATTTTTGTGACCAAAAAAAACTAAAACACTATCTTTTCACATTGCAAATATTTGCTAAATGTGTGATCACCACATTATTTACCAAATACATTTCAAGCACTTTCTGGATGTATGACAAGTGATTAAATAAACATTAAAAAATGAAATTTCTCACACAATTAAAAAAAACAAAACAAAATCACACACATACAGAATTGTTAATGTCTATTATTCATCATCTGATTTTCAGTGTTTAGTGAAACTGCCTTGGAATAAAACGTTGACTAGGCTGGGAACAATAAATAAGTGTATAAGACTGAAACGGCATTTTATCATTAAAACGTTTGCAGGAAATATTCAACTGTGATCTCTCCCACGTTCACTTCTATCATACTTATCACACTGAATATTCATATCAGAAGAGATAAATAAGAACAGAAATAAAAAAAAACACAACAAAACAGAACAACAATGAAAATATGCATTACACTAGACTGAAAATAATGAGGTTTAAAGTCTTACTACACATTTTATATGCCAACAAACTTATATTCATTGACATTATTCATGCAAATCAAGATCAATATTAATGAAATGCACTATCGATGCAGATCAAGCTGAATGTTATATGAAATACCGACAGGAAAAAAAAAATATCTTTACATCCGTGTATATTATTTTTCAAAGATGGAAACCTCTATTTTTTTTTACCTGATCAACTGCATTTTCACTGTGAGCATGGTTTGCTGCCTCCTCTATTAGCATTTGTAGGTCAGCACCAACATATCCCACAGTCCACACAGCTACTTCTTCTAAAGAGACATCTTGATCTAGATGCATGTCTGAGGTGAGAGCTTGCAATATTGCAACACGCTGCCCTTTGGTAGGAACATTAATCAAAACCTGTGATGAGAACAATTAAACATTTACATCACATAACATAATAACAACACAGAATTTCTTCATAATGATAGTGCAATAATTATCATAGAAGATCATTACTCTTGCACAATCTGACTGCAGTCTTATTTCCTCTGCTGCATGTAATAGAAATCAACAGATTAGAATTCACATTCTCTTTTTCATGTAGTGAACATCCTTTACTTTTAATTCTGGTTGACTTTCAGAAATAAATTTCTGTCACGTATTTATGTGTGGTAGTTACAATGTGGCTCACCCCTTGTCCTCTAACATTAAGAACAATCTTCCCTGATGCTTTTACTTAATAAATGGAAACTTGGTACAACATACATACTTCCCGATCAAAACGACCTGGACGTCTCAGGGATGGGTGGACAGAGGCAATTGAATTTGAAGCTGCCAGAATCAAAAGGCCACACACACTGTTCTTATGCAATCTATCCATCTCCGAGGCAAGTGCACTGGTGATCTGCCTACTTCCCAGACTGGCATTTTCATTTCTTGGACAGAGAATTTCTAACTCATCAATGAAGAATATTACTGTACCCTCCAACGACAAGTCCTGTGCTTTCTTAAATTTTTGTCTCAAAGCTGAACTACCAGCACCATAATCTGAACCAAGTAGATCTGTTTTCTCTACATTTATGAAAACTGCATCATACACATGCGCAAGCTGCTTTCCTATCAATGATTTTCCACAGCCTGATGGACCATGAAGCAAGACTCCCACTGGCTTGTGGGAAGAATCAAGGGCCAGCTTATTGTAACAGAGTAAACTGAACAGTTGTTTCAGCTCATGATCATAACCACCAAAGGCTGCAGATGGAACCTTGTTTGTGAGACTGTAGAACTCCTCACTTTGCCAGCTTTCAACAATAACAGATGTATTCATAGTTACCAGTGCTGAGTACATATTTGTACAACTGTTTTCAACTGCTTTGAATGTTTTCACAATAATACAACTGATGCCATATACTCTGGCAAGTTTGGAGTCCTCTAGCCTGATAACACAATTACTTCTAATGGTTTTATTTAGCAGAACTTGATGGCAGTATTGAGCTAATTTTTTTCTCTGAGCGTTACAACCAGAAAGAAATTTGTACTTGTCCAGACCTCTCAAGATGACTCTTATGCTTACATCTAATACCTCTTGGGCAGTGTTTCCAGAATCGATAAAATCCTTGATGAAATCAACATTTTCTGAGAATATATTAAACTCCATGGCTGCTCACGTTCTGTACTATGGGATCAGAACACTGTTCTTGGGAAAAACAAGAACAAAATAAGTTAGTAAATCCATCTTAAATATATTTAATCTCAGATAGCAGATATTAAACTTGTATACATTTATATATTCACAACATACATGTACTGTCTTCTATATCACATCACAAAGTAAGAATGATGTGATAGATCAGCTAAAAAAAGAAAAAGCAAATAATATTAATAATAATATTCTGTACTTTGAAATCAGAATCCTGTCTGTGAACATTTGGGGAAAAACAAGTATAAAATTAGATCAATCGATCATCAAACCTCAGATCTGAAATCTGAAATCCTTCCTGCGCAGTCAAACGTCGCACAGGCCGTCACAATCTTCTTTCATTCTGATCTTCTCGGTGCTGTCTCAACCAGTTTACTCATGTTCTCTATTCCTGCTTCTTTGGTCCCTCTCATGATAGTTCTTTTAAGTGTCACTTTTGGTCTACCCTTCTATCTTCTGCCTTCGATTTCTCAGCTCAACGCTTGTTTTGATATCTGCTGTCTTTCCTTCTACACGTGTGACCAATGTAACGCCACCTTCTTTTCTTAATTATTTTTGCTATATGGGGCTGTTTTGAAATTTCCCTTATTTCTTCTGTTGTATTAAACTCATTCCATTTAACACCCATAATTTTCCGAAGACATTTGTTTTCAAAGCCATTCAGCCTCCTTTCTATTGCCCTTGTCATTTTCCAACTTTCGCAGGCATGCGTTGATAAAACATTTGAATTGAATATTTTGAGCTTTACTTTTACTGAGATAGGTTTGGAGTTCCAGATCTTGCTTAGGTTTCTGAATGCTGTAGCAGCCTTTCCTAATCTGATATTGATTTATTTTCTTGCATCTCCTTCTTGATATTCACAGCTTCCCAAATACGTAAACTGGCTCATTTCCTCAATTCTCTTTCCTTCCAATAAGATTGGGTTATCATTGATTGTTGACTTTTTCAGTAGTTTGTTTTTCTTTAAAGCTGACTTGTAATCCGACCTTCTTGCTGCCATAATTAACTTGGATGTTTTGTTTTGAATTCTTTCTGTGGTATTGCTAAGTAGAGCTATGTCATCCACAAAGTCCAGGTCTTCTAGTTGTTTTCCATCAACCCATGGTATTGCTATATCATATATATTATGCCGAAAAGGAGTAGCAACAATATGCATCCCTGTTTTACTCCTGTTTTTATTTCAAACCATCTACGTAATCCGTCCCCTGTACAAAATGCACATAGATTGTCTCTATATAATTCCTTTATGATGTTGATGATCTTTGTGGGGAGACCATAACATTTAAAGATCTTCCAGACTCCTGTGTAGACTGTCAAATGCTTTCTTAAAGTCAATAAAATTGATGTATACAGGTTCCTGCTTTTTTTACATGTTCTTCGATAATGATTCTCAGAGTAAAAGTTTGATCCACACAACTTCTACCAGTTCAAAACCTTGCTTGTTCTTCTCTAAGTGATTTGTCGACTGCCTTTCTGATTCTCATCAATATTACTTTGGTAAAGACCTTTGACAATACAGACAGAGGTATAACTTCTCTCCAGTTGTTACAGTTGTCCTTCTTTGGTATTTTCACTATCATTTCCTTTCACCATTGGTGTAGTATTCTTTCTTCGTCCCACATTTTACTGAAGAGAGTTTGAATTGCAATGAGATCAAATTCATCCATGGGCTTTAGCATTTCTGATGTTATTTCATCCTCTCCTACTGCTTTATCATTTGGCAAGGCTTCTACAGCAGATCTTATCTCTTTTATTTCATTCTCTTTTAAGTCTATATCTAATTCAGGAGACTTCTTTTTTTTCAAAATCTCAGATGGAAGGCGTTAAATCTGAATACATTGATACATCGAGATAACCTCCACTAGGAGGTTGAAAGACTTATGATTACAGAACGTAATGTACATTGATACACATTAAAAACATCTAGACTCAACTTTCTTCATTATACCATCGCAAAATAACAATGGTAGATCTAGATCTAGAATTGTTGAAGGCCAAGAAATGTAAGTCTCAACGTCAACATTTCTTCTCCTTGTGACTCACTATCCTGATCTAATCTAGATCTAGACTACATAATTGCTGGAATTGATTTCAATATTTTCTTTAGGTTAGAATACACAAGATCTAGATCTATTTCGACTCGCTTCAAACGATATGTGAAGAAGCATTCCGGTCATTCTGGACCGATAATTATAGATCTATGAGTCTGGTGCTTCTCTACTTACCATGCCACCCCTCCTTTCGCTTTCGTTTCCGTGTAGTCTCAGAGCCTATCTTTTTGCAGTTGTTTATAGCATAAGTACAAAGTAAACGATCAGTTTCGATAAACAAACATTGAACTTCCGGCACAGCGGTGTCCTTCTTGGTAACGGTAGGGCCACGGATATTTGGGTAGATCTATAAGTTGATTGTTGATGAGAAAGGTGCTACAAACTGAAGCGAAGTAGAAGGCTATGTCGTGTGAGCTAGTTTGTTTTCATCCAGACACAGAAGAGTCAGCAATTTGAGGACATACTAGATCAAGTTACATAACATCTTGCGTGTTTTTTTTTTTTTGTGTTTTGTTTTTTTGCACCTCCCAATTTGTATTGAAGTTGTACAATGGTTCGTGATGACCAATGAGCGAGCAGGTAAGCAAACCAATTTTTTTTTTTTCCAGATCTTGACATAGAACTCATAGGTAAGTGAAAATGTGGGCGTTTACGAAGAGAATAGAAACTGAAAGAATATGTGAAATATCACGACGATAGCATGCGGGTTCGAGCGATGCACCAGATTTCGTTTGACCTAGATCTAGATAATCTAGATCTAGTAGATTATAGAAATATAGATTAGATTTAGATCTATACACTTTTACTTTCTTCGGCTTGTTATTATGCTTTCATAGTGTAATCTGAATCACATTCGTTGTTTGTCAGTGACAAACAACAACGATTTATATTTGTTGTTGTTGTTTCAGTGATTTAGTTCCGTTTGTTTATTATTGTATTTATAATTTAAAATCGTC
The DNA here is from genome assembly GCA_039654565.1 of Peronia peronii. Classification (NCBI taxonomy): domain Eukaryota; kingdom Metazoa; phylum Mollusca; class Gastropoda; order Systellommatophora; family Onchidiidae; genus Peronia; species Peronia peronii. The sequence goes on along the minus strand of JBCEWB010553030.1, from coordinate 1,801 downwards.
CAGATCGCCAGAAAATTCAAGATTAAAAAAAAAATGCGGCTCCATTTTCCATTACTTTTCCCAGTCTTTGTGCAGTTTCTAAACAGGGCAAAAGTCAGAGCAGCTGATTTGTTTGTTTGTTTGTTTTTTAAAATCCACCATGGTTCCCAGTCCATATTTGTTTAGAACCAAAAGCTGCATTTAGTTTGTATTTCCCCTTTAGTAATGCTAGACTGTGCTAAACTAAGGAAGTATGTGACCAAAGAGAAAGGATTGTGAAACTTTGTATGCTGAAATAGATTTCAAACTTGATTATCTCTGTATTCTTTGCACCTTACATCAGAAGCACTGGTTCATTGAAACAGGGAGGGAAGGATACAAAATAAGTAAATTGGAAAATAAAAACTAAAACAAAAAAACTAAAACAAAAAAATCCAGAATTGTAATTTATTATGTATGATAAAAAAAGAGACCAGATGAATATATACATGTTACAGCCTATATATGCATTATTGTATTAAGTTCTTGTGCTCATGTCATGAATTTACTTTACATGCTTAAACTTTTATCTTTTTATTGTAATAAATGGCATGATCACAATTGAAATTTTTGTCATTTTTAAAAAAAAAAAAATTAATGGCATTATTATTATTATTTTCTGGTTTGTTTTGTAAAAGGATCAATCATGCCAAGAAGACGTTGTTTGTTTGATATATTTATACTTTGCCCCTTTGTGATGTCTGATGTACCTGTCATAAATTGCAAACCAAGATGGGGATCAGATATAGGCTGTATGTCATGAAAATATTTGATTTCGCATCAATTGAGGATTTTATGATGCCTGGCTTACAGCATAAAATTAAAGTTCTTATACTAACATTATTTTTTTACAGAATCAGTGAAAAAGGACTACATAAAAAAATAGCCATCACAAAGGGATTAATGGCAGCATTGATCTGGAGAAATGATGAATACTAAATGCATGTACATGCATTTGTGAACAAGTGCCAGATTAGTGGTCATTTTTCTGAGCAGTAGGTAACCATTTGGTCACATATATTCCAGAATTCCTAATCAGAATTTAAAGAATGTCCCAGAAATTCTGTGGTGGTGATGGAGACAGACAATTTGACAGATATATACTGCTGACTTCGCCTATTGTTCATACAAAATCATGTGGTCCAGTATTTTTGTAAACACAACAGGATATGCTGAAAGATTTTTGTTGCATTAAAAAAACAGAGGTTCTTGTAGTGTGTAATATATCTATATTGTTTGATAGCATTTGCTTTGACTTTTCACTGGCATAAAGATATTTGCCAAGCATTTCTTTTTTCAGTTGTCACTGCTTTTCATTATCAAAACAGTTTTAAAGATTTTTAGCACAGTACTTGCCGGTTTAAAAATGGGTGTGACATGTTAAGTATTCTTTTGAATGATACACGTAGAAGGATTTAAAAGAGACGTTATATTGTGCTATAAGATCTTCTGTTTGTTATAATTGTCATGTTAATTAATTTTACTGCATATTAATATATGGAAAAAGATTAAGAAAAAAAGATTAAAAAAGGCCATCTTGGAAGAATATATGCCATATTCTTAAGGGGGGAGGGGGGTGGCGGGTCCTACAATTTGGATTTTGCTAAAAAAATGCAATTTTGGGTTTTTGTTTTCTCTTAAAAGCCCTGCTTTTTTTGCGTATAAAAATGGATCAAAAAGTGGATATGTCCATTCTAACATGTTTTACCAATGGTCATTCAACGTTAGGCCTAGTCTACTGTCAACCAGGATTTGGCTCCACCTGGCTGCTACATGCAGTCGC